>JAVHYY010000289.1:0-235529 GCA_035221665.1 Okamejei kenojei | reverse complement strand
CCAGTAGAGAGATTAGTATTCCCCATCAATTCCCTGATCCCCGCTATCTTTTAAGAGCCCGAATCCCTCTCTCTGAAAGTATCCAAAGAACGCGGCCTCCATCGCCTCTGAGGCAGAGAAATTCCACACTCCACAACTCCTCTGTTGTGGAAAAAGGTGGTTTTCCTTGTTTCCTTTCTAATTGCCTACCCCTTATCTTAAACTTGTGGCACCCTGGTTTCCTGACTCCCCTAACATCAGAACCATTTTTTCCTGCCTCTTGTGTGTCCCCAAACCCTTAATAATCTTAATATTTTTTCAATATGATTTGCCTCTCATTTCCAGAATTTAAACAAGACCCAAGCCGCTCCATTCTCTCAGCATATGAAACAGTCCCACAATCCCGGGAAATTAACCTGGTGAACCTAAGCTGCACTCCCTCATTAGCAAGAATATACTTTCCTCAAATTAGGGGACCTAAAACTGCACACATACTTCAGGTGTGGTCCCTCACTAGGGCCTGTACAACCTGCAAAGGACCTCCTTTGCCTCTCCTGCAATCCTCTTGTTTTTATGAAGGCCAACATGCCATTTCCGCTTTCTATCGCTGCTGCATGTAACCATAAATGCTTTACTTTCCACTGACTGATGAACAGGGACCCCCAGATCCCGTTTGTACTTCCCCTTTTCCATTTGGAACCATTTAGATAATAATCCTGCCTTCCGTTTTTGCTACCAAATAATAACCCTCACATTTTATCCACTTAACTGCATCTGTCAATGCCATCTGCCCCACTCACCCAACCTGTTGTCAAGTCCACCTTTCATTTCTCATAGCAATCTCCTCACGTTCACACTGCCAACCCACTTTGAGTCAACCTGCAAATTTTTGCTAAATGTTATTTAACTTGATCCCCCCCTCATCTAAATCATTTGATGTATATTGTAAATAGTCAAAGTGGAATAACCTCACAATTAATCCACATAATGCCCTGCATCTGCCACCTCACCCAACCTTATCCAAAGTTCACCTGCAGCCTCATACATTTTCTCCTCGCATCTGCCACACCTGCCACCCACGTTTGTAAAAAAAAAAAATCATCCACAAACTTGGAGATTGTTTACATTAATTCCTTGTCTAAATCGTTAAATGATATCGTGAATAAATGAGGGCCCAGCACTGCCGCCTTGAGAAAAAAAAACCCCCAACTAGTCACTGGCCCTCTATTCCTGAAAGGGCCCATTTAATTCCCTACACTTTGTTTCCTGTCAGCAACCAAATTTTCTCTATCCATGTTCAATACCGAAACCCCCAACCTACCCTTGTGCTCTGCATTTTTGCGCATTAATTATCTTGTGTGGGAAACAAGTCAAAGGCTTTTGAACATCCAATACAACCACATCCCACCTGGCTTCTCCATTATCATTCCTACTTGTTACATCCTCAAAAACATTTCAAAAGATTATTCAAGCATGATTTCCCTTCATAAATCCATGCTCACTTTGACCGATCCCTGTTCACTGCATTCCAAATGTTCAGCTACTACTATTTAATAAGCCGACTCCAGCATCTTCCCCTCTAACAATGTAAGGCTAACTGTCCTAGAATTCTCCCCGTCTCCTCACTCCCCTCCTATTCTTAAAATGAGGGGTCACATTAGCTACCCTCCAGTACACAGAACGTTTCCAGAGTCTATAGAACATTGGAAATGATTTCACCAATTAAATCACGATTTCTATGCCACCTCCTTGAGTACTCTGGGATGCAACCCAAATCAGCCCCTGGGGATTTATCGCCTTCAGTCCCCAACATTTAACCCAACACATTTCATGACTGATTCAATTCCCTTCAGCTAGATTTCCAACTCGGTCTCCTAGTGTTTTTTCTGGGAGATTGTGTCCTTCCTTGGTGAAGACAGAACCAAAAGTTACTTGTTTAACTGGTCTACCATTTCCTTGTTTTCCCATTATAAATACATCCATTTGACTTTGAAGCCACCCTACATTTTGTCCTCACTAATCTTTTTCCCTCTTCACATACAGAACAGTATAAAAAACTGTTTTACAGTAAGTTGTTTTTTATTCCCCCTGCAAGCCTTTTTTGTTTTTATGCTCTATTTTTCCCTCTTAATTAACCTCTTTTGTCCTCCCTCTCTGAATTCTAAATTTTCCTCAGTCCCTCCCGTTTTTTTGCCTGGCTTCCTCTAGCCAATTTATACGCTTTCCCTTGGATTTAATACTATCCTAATTTTCCTCGTATCAGCCACAGTTTGGATCCCGCCTTTCTTTGGTGATTAAGGACAAGAGAACCAAGGTGTAATAAAATGAGTTTCAAACACATAATCGCAGAGAGTGGGGAATGGGCTGGAGGGTTGAAGAACCTGCTCTGATCCTCTATGCATGGGACAAATTTTGAACACAATCTCTGGCGTGCAGCTGTTATGATTTACCAGAAAACACTTTCATATTTTGACTGTCGACGGGGTGGTGTGAAACTGGAACAGTGGATGTGGGGGCTATTTTCCTTCACCTCTGATTTTCCTGTAGGAGATGGCAGATTGTCTTAATCTGAACAGGGGTGGCTCCACAGGGAACAACTTGCTAAAAAGAACCAAGCAGCCATTGCTTTGACTATGGAAATAATGTTCCTGACTTAAGGACCACACCTATAAAAC
Organism: Okamejei kenojei; assembly: GCA_035221665.1. Lineage (NCBI taxonomy): Eukaryota > Metazoa > Chordata > Chondrichthyes > Rajiformes > Rajidae > Okamejei > Okamejei kenojei. Next base: position 232,875 of record JAVHYY010000289.1, on the reverse strand, counting down.
AATCTACGTATTAACGAAAAGATAAACCGAAACCCAATAGGAATTGACTCTGGAAAGACAGAGATGAATGAAGAGGATGTGCTTTCATGCAAGTGTTGGAAAACATCGGTCACATTTTATTTAGAAAAACAACTCCAGCATTTTGGTCGGATTAAACTCATTTTTCCATTTCTCTGCCAAAGTCTGAAAACTAAATCTATAACACCACATACTTTAGAAGTGCATCTGCCCACTCACCCAACCTATCCAAGTCATCCTGCAGCCTCATAGCACCCTAACACGCCAAATATCTATTCTTATAACATCCTTGCGCAACTGTTCCGCAGATCCTGCAGAATTCCACTGGTCACAGACCTTCCAGTCCTGAAATAAAGCCCCCTTCACCCACAACCCTCTATCTTCTTAACAGTATGCCTGTATATGAAAGCAGACGACAAAATCACTCATAATGCCGGCATTGTGACCTTCCTTGGGCCAACCCCAACCAGAAGGACCTTTCACAAATGCCCATTTACTAAGGTCCATATAAGACCAACATCCACTGCCCTACCTTCATCGATCACCTTTATCACCTCCTCAAAAAAAAATCATTCAAGTTAGTAAGACATTGATCAGCGCATACAAAACCATGCTGATGGTCCCCTAAATTAATCCATTGGCCCCCTTTCCAAAAATGGGTAAGTGAATCCTCATCCCAAAGAACCGCCTCTCCAAATTGCTTCCCTACCACAGAATGTGAGGCTCAACGGCATAGCAACCTTTGGGAATACAAGGGAACAAAACAATCATACCCTGGGAGAAAAGGAAAATACTGGAATTCTAATCTAATCAATGTCTACCATTAAATTAAGTTAAATTTGCCTGTGTATATTCCCCTAAAACCCTTTTTAAATAAGATTTAAACGAGAAACTTACCAGTTGGAAGTTTTTGAATTTTGAATTTTATGAGGAGTTTACGTACGTTGGTGATTAACCGTGACGAAGCCCCGTCCAGGCCAACATGTTTTGCAATCTCGAAGCACGTATGAAAATCACAAAAATAACAATTACCGAGGACATAGTTAAATGCGAGAACTCGAGAACTTTAACCAGATGATCTTTTATGAGAGAGTTTGGCGTGGAGGGCACGTTTTAATCACCAATGTAACTCCTCGTAAAATCAAGATCAAAACTTCAAACGGTAAGTTCTTCATTTTAATCTACTATTTTTTACTTCAATAGAAGATCGAAGCTTTGTGAATTCCATGCCGGCAGAATTCCAAATCAGCGTCTCACTGCATCAATTGACTCAGGATAAATGAATATAACAAAAATGCATTAAAGCATTACATTGAATCAAATGTATAATGGTTTACATTAATAAAGAAAATCAAATAAGCAAAACCCCTGTAACTCATTGGGAGCTAAAGTTGGACGCAAAACAGAATGGGCCAAAACCCCCCGGGTTCAGTAAACCAACCTATGGTAAAAAAATTAAAAAACAATTTCAGTTATTTCACCACCCTGTTGTCCCGAGGATATGGTCGAAGGGCAAATTTTCCAATTGCTCTGGCCGCTGACCGTTTTGAATGCCTGGACCTGTGGAAATTTGAGATATACAATCGTCAGTGGTTAATACCTCATAACCAAACCTGCTGCAGCCTCCTTGAAATAGTTCTGATCCGACTTCCATTGTGTAGTTTGTTTTGTTGATTAATAAACAATGCAGCATTCACCACTTAGGATTCTGGTGGCCTTGATATAATTATAGCAAGCCTGCCCTCCCCACACAGACGTGAGACCGTGGGTATCGAAAAATGATCCTTAATTCCAGTCACCCCTGGCATTCCTGCTCTGCTTGTGTAGACCAGAATGTTAAAAATGTAATGACACCCGGCAGCCAATTCCATCCCTAGATCGTCCCAGCGTTTGCAATGTTTGCTGTCATTGTGCTGATTGTTAGTGTCATAACTAAGGATGTAGCTGGAACCCCTTGGGTGAAGTCATGTTAACAACATTTTCAATAACCAACTGCATATTTCTTGTAGTGGGAGAACTTGTGTCAAGCATCTCTTAACAACTCGATATTCACGGGTTCAACCCGACAGAGTGGATTTTCCCGTTTTTGTTTATTTGCAGCTGTAGTGTCTCTATAATGAATTATTGTCAAAATACCATTTAAGAAATGAACTGGAAGATGTCAGTAAATCTGTACCATTAATTAACTGTAACAGTAACATTTAAAGAAATCTTTTTCGATCCCCCTCTATAGGAAAATATACTGCTTTTTGTGGTGCTATCCCTGCACTCTGCAGTGAGCACATTCATGGCTTTATGTGACAACCTGAGCCATAAGTCAATCCATCAAATGTGTAGTCCAATAATTTGTTTTATTATGCAAAAGGCCGTCCCCTGAACCACAGTTTGAACCAGCAAGTTTTTTTTTTTTGGAATAACCGTTATAACGTTGTATTATTTATGCCTGATGCAGCAGCAACATGGCTGCTTAGCCTGTCCTGACATACAAACCCAGCGAGGTGTTGCTGACTGTTTTAAGACCCGGCTAATGAGGCAAAAAATGGAGGAAGACAAAAGAACATTCCTCCTTTTGTAGCGAGAATGTTTTTCTCCGCACTGTTGTGCCACATATTTTTGCAATCAGTGAATGAATGAACATGAACCAACATGTCGATATTCGATGTAGCATTGAACCATACTTTCATAACACTTTGATATCCAATACCTATTCTGTGTTGTCATCAATCTGAACTGGATGATACACCAGCGGCAAAGGAGACAAGGTAATTATTACAGGATACTTTTACTTGATTGCCATGTGACTAACATATGTCACCATCATAGAGCAGCAACTTGAAACGTTGAGCATGTAGAATATGTATATCGCCTCAATAGCCCCTTTACCCCATGGGGTGCATCTAGTGTATATATTTAGTTGATCACAACAATTGAAGAATTGGTAACTCATGAAAATCTCCACTACCTCCAACAGAGATGGTATTCGGAACTTCTCAACCTTAGAGTCCTTTGCATCAGTTTGTAATAACTGAATTCGACCGACCAAACTACTGAAGCAAGTTCAAGTTCAGGTTCAAATAAGTTTATTGTCATGTTTCAGCAATGCTGAAATGCTGTTTTTTTTCATCATTGTGACTGAGGTAGCTTCAGCTGACAGTAGCATAAGGTTGTTAACGATAAATGGTCTACATGTCCTTTGAGAGGTCGCTACTTTGCACAATATCAGTTTTTTTCCTTGATTTTTGCTCAGCTGAAATACCGCTACTATATTGCCAATTACTCTTGAAGAAATAAAAAGTCAGTTATAACAGGTTGCTAATTAACTCCAATCTCTTGCCACAGGGCGGAATCATAGGCTAATTAATAATTAAAGGTAAATCCCCAATGACCCAACGAACAGTTTATCCCATTCCGCAATGTTTTACTGTTATTAGTACAGTTATTATAGTGCTTTGATAACCTCTGTAAGGAATTGCAAAGCATGGATCTTTGAGACCCTTATGAATCTGTTGTTAGTCAGGAAAATAATTTTTTCATATTCGGAAAGTTCATATGCCCGACACTCTCCATTTTTCATAATAAACATGCCACTCCGCCTTAATTCCATGGGTGGTTTTTGCATGAGAACTTTGGCCCGATTTCCGAACCCTAACTTCAAAGATAACCCTGGCCATCATTCCAAAACTTGCTTGGAATGCTAATACTGTACCCTCAACCAGATGTTTTTTTAATCCTTTGTGTGTTGCATAAACAAATGTAAAATATTACTACTTGTGAACGGGTGCACTTACCCATGTTTTGGAAGTGCTGGACCCAACTTTTGTGAGTAGGGTTGGTAAGGTGCATGGAATTTCTGTGCTATCATGCTGCCCCAGATCCAGTGAACCACCGACTGCCGATGAGCGCCTGGGGTGCGTTCTGAAACGATGACCTTTGGCCGCTGTTGGCCTTAATTGATTCGTCTGCCAGGTTTTCTTCCCCTGTTGAATAGGCCTACCTGAATAACAGATTCGGCGGCTGGCTCTCACATCCCCCTGTTGGCGCTGTTCACTTCCGGCACATATGTGCTTCAGTATGTTTCTATTGACTTTTTTAGAGCCTGGAATCAGTTCTATCTTGACCTTTTGCTCTTCTCTCCTCAGAGAGGGCGATTCGTAGGCAGCCCTAACCATGCACACCGCAGGATACCTATACTGATATGAACCCATTGGACCTATACCTGAATAGAACATTCTGCTGAGATGGCAACTTTGTTGTCAGGAAAAAGGTACCTCTGTCACATGCCCTTCATCCTTGGGGTATGCCACGGCCAACCCTGAGACTCAGCGTCAGCAGGATACTGGCCTGTCTTGGCCTCTGCCTCCAAGAGGGAGACCTGTAGCAGCTCTGTCAACTGGAGCTGCTGGTGCGGCCTGCAGAGGTGGAATTTCCGGCTCAACCTTACCATCAGAGTCGGGGTCAGAAACTAAACTGGCCCATGGCGTTGCCTCTCATCTATGAAGGTGCTATCAAACAGTTCTCTACTAGATGCTGCTGGCGCCTTTTTTGTTCAGGGTGGCGCTGACACTCCTCCTGCTGGTGTGTGCCCTGCTGTAGCACTGTATGCAACAGTTGCTGCATTTGGGATAGTCGTTTCAAACGCACTATCCAGCCCTAGTGAGGAATCATCCCCCGACTCCGTGGGCCTTGCTATCCAGCCCAGTGGGGAATCATCCCCCGACTCCGTGGGCGTAGCAGACTTATGTGTGAACTTGAGCAACCCTGTCCCAGGCGTTGCTGGCGCCGCTCTCGGCCGGCTTTTTGACATGAAAACAGCCCCTGTACCAGGCGCTGCTGGTGCGGCTCTCCCGTAGGCCGGCAATGTTACAAATGAAACAGCCCTGTATCAGGCGTTGCTGGCCCGGCTCTCCCGTAGGCCAGCACTTTCATACATGAAGCAGCCCTGTCAGGCGCTGCTGGCGTGGCCTGTCCCATAGGCCCGCGCTATTACTGTGTAGGCTCACTAAATCAAAATTTTTAGCGTACAGAATTACCTGTGAAGGGTTAAAGCAATTTTTAACCCTTCACAGCAACTTGTGCTAAACAAGAAGAATTTCATTGTCAGGGACATATGACAATAACTTTTATGACTTTTAACTTTGCCTTTAACTTTTAACTTTAAGAAAACACTATAACATACATTAAACTTTATTTATAAGAGACAAACCCTTGTAGCCCGACTCACCCGAGTCCAAATAGGGCTGACGAGTCCTTTCTCCCCAATTTTATTCCCTGCCTGGGGTAACCGACATCTGTGAGCCGCTGACCACACTGTCAGCGACTCTGGTGTTATTTCCTTGCCATTCTAAAGCATCCCCGCAGGCTGGGAGCCTCTGACTGCCTTGTCAACGGCTCCTTATCTCACAACCCGATCTTTTTGCCAGTTATCCGCTTCCGCTGTGGGACCGGGGTTTCCCCACAGTCCATAACCGGCTCACTCGTCGGGCTGTGAAACTGGCAGAAAAACCTCTGTGAAGTAAAATCATTGCTATCGTATCTGCTTCCACAACGTCCCTTGTAATGCATTCCAGACATCAATGTTTTTTGTACAATCTTCATAGGTCTTATCTACTGTCATACGCCTGAGGACATCGAGCACCTCCAAGTCCATAATACTCACTGCCCTCAAGACTCCTCCATTAAATGTCCCAAGTTTTGGCCCTTGTGGCTAAAGGGATCAGGGGGTATGGAGAGAAGGCAGGTACAGGATACTGAGTTGGATGATCAGCCATGATCATATTGAATGGCGGTGCAGGCTCGAAGGGCCGAATGGCCTACTCCTGCACCTATTTTCTATGTTTCTATGTTCCTGTAAAAGGACAAATGGCAATGGTAAAAGTGAGGTTGAAAGGGAAACAGGACATCTGTTCAGCTGCCATGGGAGTTGGATTGAGCAGCGTTTGTTGCTCTATGTCTGTTGGAGGTGCATGATTTGGAACTGTCGTGAGACCATTCTGAAGAAGGAACAGATGCTCCACAGAACGTCTCTCCCTGGGATTTCCTGCCATTGACCCGTCCAGCAGCACTTGGCTGCCCCCTTGACTGGGCAGCCTCCTGTTTCTCAGTACATATGCTTCTCTTAGTGTTGCACTTCCTGTTCTTGAAAACTTGGATCAAAAGACCCATGGCTGACACAGATCAAAGGGTTTTCTAACAGTAGTGATGGCACACCTGCCCAGTACTGAAACTCTATTTTAATCTCTGGGAGAGAAAATTCCTCAACAGTATATAATCCTCCTTCCACCCAAGAAATTCTGGTTCACATTGATTCTTCCAAGGTTGGTGGAGGCAGAAGATTCTGCAAATTAGCTTTATCAATTCAGTCCCTTTCCCTCACTGCATGGGTTCGCTCAGTCACTCTCTCTCAGGGGGCTAACTTTACACTGCTCACAGTTTCTATGCAGCTTTCAGTCTCTCTCTCTCTCTCTCTCTCTCTCTCTCTCAGAGGGTTATCTGTATACTGACCGGTGAACCTTACTCCCTCTCTCTCAGCTTGATATCTGTACACTGAGTTGTGAATCTGTGGAAACCTCTGCAATGGCCTACTCCTGCACCTATTCTTATCTTTCTGCTCTACACTGACCAGTTTCTCCCAATCCCTCTCTCTCATGGGGATATCTGCACACTTACCAGTGTCTCTCAGTCCCACTCTCTTGGGATATTTGTACACTGACAGGTAGCGCTCTCTCTCCCTCACCCTCTCTCTCTCTCGATTATGTGTATACTGACAGCTAGCGCATGCTCCCTCTCTCCCTCTCTCTCCCTCTCCCCCTCTCTCTCCCTCTCCCCCTCTCTCCCTCTCTCCCTTCTGTAAACAGATCGGTCTCCCTCATTCCCTCTCTCTTGGGACATCTACACTGACCAGTGTGCCACTGTCAGGGGTATATCTGTACACTCTTTCGTGGGATATCTACAGTCTGACACCATTATACCAGCCAAGCTCATCACCAAACTCGAGGGACTTGGAGTCCGTACTCACCTCTGCAACTGCATCATTGACTTCAGTTCAGCTCAGTTGAGTTTATTCTCATGTGTACCGAGGCACAGTGAAAAGCTTTTGTTGTGTGTTAATCTGTCAGCAGAAGGACAATGCATGATTACAATCAAGCCATTTAAGGGCCTGTCCCACTTAGGCGACTGCCTGCGACTGTCATAGTCGTAGCAGGTCGCTGAAAAAACCGGCGACTGGACCCCCTACAACAATGTCTCCGACAAGCTACAACAACCTACCACCTAGTAGACGTCAAGCTGAGGCAAGCTAACCGACAACCGGTGACACAATCGTCGCGACTTGGGACGTCCACCTACGACAACCTACGCCGACACATACGACAATCTACGACCACACAGGCGACAACCGAAGTCAACCTACGTCCGCCCGCGACAGGCCACGACTAGTTACGACTGTCAGAGACAACTGAAGACAATTCATGTCAAAACAATGGGAATCACCCAGTTATAAAAGGGGATGTTTTTTGTTTCCAACATCTGAGGGCATTGCTCTCACAAGAAGAAGCCCTGCTGCTTGCAGCAGCCCTCGAGCTTAAAGATCAGCAAGACAGAAGGACAAGAAGGATGGGGAAGTGGAAGCCCAAGAAGAGCTGTGTGTGTGGTTGAAGCCCTTGTCCCTGTAGAGACCCAGGTTGGGCCAGTATGACAACCTGATGACTGAGCTCCTACAAGAAGATGAGGCTGCCTTCAGAAACTTCACCAGGCTCCCCCCTGAGCTGTTTCAGGAGCTGAAGACATGGGTTGGGCCCTCTTCTGGAGAAAAAAGAGACACTGTCGTAGCCTGGTGTAGCTAGTCGCGTCAACTGTTGCCAATGGTCGCCAGCTGTCGTAGGTTGTCGCCGGTATTATCATAACATGGCGCTGGTATGGTCATAGATTGTGTAGATTGTCGCCGATATAGGCGTAGATGGACTTCACTCATAGCATCATGACTGGCTGTTGTAGCTTGACTTGTGTGCTCTATCTACCTCATTGGAGGACCCTTGAACTATATTTGATTCGGAATTTACTGGTTTTATCTTGCACTGAACTTTATTCGCGTTTATTCCCTTCATCATGTATCTGTTCACTGTGGATGGCTCGATTAGTTCAAGTCCAAGTGAGTTTATTGTCATGTGTCGCTGATAGGACAATGACATTCTTGCTTTGCTTCAGCACAAAACATAGTAGGCATTGACTACAAAACAGATCAGTGTGTCCATATACCATTAATAAATATATACACACATGAATAAATAAACTGATAAAGTGCAAATAACAGATAATGGGTTATTAATGTTCAGAGTTTTGTCCGAGCCAGGTTTAATAGCCTGATGGCTGTGGGGAAGTAGCTATTCCTGAACCTGCTCGTTGCAGTCTTCAGGCTCCCTTACCTTCTACCTGGAGGTAGCGGGGAGATGAGTGTGTGGCCAGGATGGTGTGGGGTCCGTGATGATGCTGCCAGCCTTTTTGAGGCAGCGACTGCGATAAATCCCCTCGATGGAAGGAAGGTTAGAGCCGATGATGGACTGGGCAGTGCTTACTACTTTTTGTAGTCTTTTCCTCTCCAAGGCGCTCAAGTTGCCGAACCAAACCACGATGCAACCGGTCAGCAAGCTCTCTACTGTGCACCTGTAGAAGTTAGAGAGAGTCCTCCTTGACAAACCGACTCTCCGTAATCATCTCAGGAAGTAGAGGCGCTGATGAGCTTTCTTGATAATTGCATCAGTGTTCTCGGACCAGGAAAGATCTTCAGAGATGTGCACGCCCAGGAATTTGAAGCTCTTGACCCTTTCAACCATCGACCCGTTGATATAAACGGGACTGTGGGTCCCCATCCTACTCCTTCCAAAGTCCACAATCAGTTCCTTGGTTTTGCTGGTGTTGAGGGCCAGGTTATTGTGCTGGCACCATATGGACAGTTGCTCGATCTCTTCTGTACTCCGACTCATCCCCATCAGTGATACGTCCCACAACAGTGGTGTCGTCAGCGAACTTGATGATGGAGTTCGCACTATAACCGGCTACGCAGTCATGAGTATAGAGTGAGTACAGGAGGGGGCTGAGCACGCAGCCTTGAGGAGCTCCCCAGTGCTGATTGTTATCAAGTCTGACACATTTCCCCCAATACGAACAGACTGTGGTCTGTGGATGAGGAAGTCGAGGATCCATTTGCAGAGGGATGCGCAGAGACCCAGTTCTGCGAGTTTAGTATCCAGCTTGGAGGGGATGATAGTATTAAATGCCGAGCTGTAATCGATGAATAACAGCCTGACATATGAGTTTTTGTTTTCCAAGTGGTCCAGAGCGGAGTGGAGGGCCAGCGAGATCACATCCACTGTCGATCTGTTGTGGCGGTAAGCGAACTGCAGTGGGTCCAGGTTTTTGTCGAGGTAGGAGTTGATTTGTGCCATGATCAACCTCTCGAAGCACTTCATCACCACAGGCGTTAGTGCCACAGGTCGATAGTGGATTATAATCATGTATTGTATGTCTGTTGTCTGGTTAACTCGCAACTAAAGCTTTTCACTGTACCTCGGTACATGTGACAATAAACTCAATTCAATCTCAACTCAAACTGACCAGTGTCTCTCAGTCCTCTCATTGATGTGGATATCTGCACTAACTTGTGTCTCTCTGTCCCTCAGGGGGATATCTGTACACTGACCGGTGAACCTTAGCCCCTCTCTCCCAAGGGGATATCTACATTGACAGGTGTCCCTCTGTCTCAGGGGGATATCTGTACACCGACTTTTAACTCAGCCCCTCACTGGGGTATCTGAGTGTCCTCTTGCTCCACAAAGTGTTCAGCATTGTAATGAGTGGATGGAGCAGAGTGGGATCAATCTTTAATCCGGATCTCATCATTGTCCCTCCTCCCGCCGCCTGTTGTGGAGACAAGCATCTTTTGGGGAATTGAACTGGGTGCTGGGGGCAGGGCCAGGAAGCCGCGCCTCTGGTTTCAGTGGGTGGGAACCTGTTCAAGCCGCAGCTCCCTCTCTCTCTCTCTCCCTCTCACTCACAGCTCACTTCCCTATTTAAACAGCGCTGACCGCGGCTCTCGACAAAGCCCGCCTGAGCTGAAGCCGCCCATTCCTGGAGTGTCCAAGTGTGTGTCAGTGATCAGAGTGATGGGGGTCGCTGCTTATGTCTGTCTCCTTCTGGTCTGTCTGCCAGGTGGGTGTCGTCGTCCCCACTCGGGGCCGGGCTGCTTCTCGGACACTCTTTGACCCTCTGCCTCTTCAACAGTTAATTAAACTTTTTTTTTCTCTTTTATTGGCAGGCGTTCGATCCGCGATCGTGATAGACCAGACCCCGACCGCGGTGGCAAAGCCTGGAGGGTCCGTCAAACTGACCTGTGCAACCAGCGGGTTCAACCTCAGTAACTGCAACTTCCAATGGGTGAAACAGGTCTCCGGGAAAGGGCTGGAGTGGGTGGGGAGGATAAGGCATGATGGTGACAAAAAAAACGCGCCTGCCTTCAGCGGCCGATTCGAGGTTACCATGGTGAGCAGCAACGTCTATCTCCAAATGAACGGCCTGAGGCTGGACGACACGGCCACCTATTACTGTGGTGCGTGCAACCAGCTTTACAACTGGGGTGCAGGAACCTCCCTGACAGTGACTTCAGGTAAGACCAATTCCTCAATCACATTTTACCAAGTTGTGTTTTATTAATTTATGGTCTTTGCGAATTCTGTAATTCTGAACTCTGTGAGATATTTGGAACAATTGCACGGATTTTCCCGGAGACAGGGGGGTTTCTCCAGAGTTGGAATCTACCCAGCAACAGTACATTTCCCACCACGTTGAACTGCCCCACAGGCTGTTCTTTCCCTGAGTCTCGCCATCACCTGCCTTCAGTCCATCTTGTGCATGCCGACCAAGCTGGCTTTCTGGGCTCATCCCATTGGCCACATATCCTTCTCATCCATATGGATGAGTTTGGTAATTGGAATTTCTATCTGCTTCTATAGTTTCCTCTGGCAACTCATTCCAGATACTGCCTACCCAATGAGAATAAAAATGCCCCTGAAGTCCCCTTTTAAATCTCTCCCCGCAACTTATGCCTGTGCCCTCGTGTTTTAGAAACCTCTATCTTGGGAAAAGGCCGGTGAGCGTGCACCTTATACATGCCCCTCATTTATACTCAGTTCCCTTCCCTTTGAAGGCAGTCTGCCAAAAGCCACCTCAGCTCCCTGTCCACCTAACTCACCACTCTCAGTGAACCATGCCCCTGTATTTCCCCATTTGTCTGTTCTACAACACTCTCCAGGCTCTACCATTTACTGTGTAAGTCCAGCTCTGGTTTGATCTACCAAAGTTCAACACCCCCTCACTTGTCAGAGTTAAATTCCATTTGGCATTCCTTGGCACCCCTTCCCAACTGATCTAGTTCTTCTTGTAAACTTATGCTTCTCACTGTCCACTCATGCACTGATTTTGGGGTCATCTACAAACTTACTATCAATGTCCACTATATTGTATGGCAAACTGTTAATGTAGATAACCAACAACAGTGGTCTCAGCACTGACCCCTGCAGCAGTCCACTTCCTCCAAGCTAATTTAGCTCATGTTGGGTTCCATGTGATCTAACCTTCCACACCAGCCCACCATGCCAGACCTTGTTGAACCCTCTCAGGTTCATGAGGCACAATTTCCCAAACACAAGCCATGCTGTCCCTAATCCTTGGCCCACCCTCCCAAGGGATCTAGATCTTGTAAACCTAAGACTATCCCTAATCAGTCCGTGCCTATCCAAATACTGGTCGTTCCTGTCCCTAAGGACATTCCCACCAATGATATCAGGCTCACTGGTGTAGATCCCTGGCTTGGCCCTAATGTCCTTCTTCTATTACACTTCAGTATCAGCCACCCTCCAGTCTTTTGGAGATTAATCTGCCTGTTTCCACACTGTATTCATCTATAACTATGACTCCAGTACCTGCTCCCGCAAAGAGATCCCATCAAACACATCCAGGGCAGACAGAGCACGAGTCAAATGCAGAATAAATCTCCCTGTGTCACTGTACTGTCAGCTACAGATTAGTTACAAAGTTCCTTCTGTCCTGTCCCAATGCTCCCAGGGAAGGGGCAGCACAGGTTAAACAAGCAGTGAAGTTCCCTCTACACTGTCCCCACACACCCAGGGTACGGGTTAGTCACTGAGTGAAGTTCCCTCCACACTGTCCCCACACACCCAGGGTACGGGTTAGTCACTGAGTGAAGTTCCCTCCACACTGTTACATACTCCCAGTGCAGGGACAGAGTGCTTGACACAGTCAAGCTCCCTCTAGATTGCTCTGTCAAACACTCCTTGTGTAAATGCTTCAAAACACAAAACGTTCTCTAGATTGTAAAACAAATTGATGCTGTTTGGTTCAAAAACAAAGGTTCACAATAATGAATGATTTGAACATAATGAGAGAATGTTGTACATGGTTCTAGATGTGGGTTTTAGTACACCAGGTTTTCTTTGCGTCTTGTTTTGAATTTCAACATTTAGAGATCCTTAGTGAGTCAATACCTTTTATTCTTCATTGTGAATTCACTGATGCTGGTAGTTTAGATTCTGAGTCAAGTTGCTTGGTGTTTTTGACGTGAGTTTTGCTGCACAAAAGAACTGCTGTTTCCCAGTTCACAGATGGAGGAACGGCTCTAATTTCCTGCCCTCCTCCGACTGGGTTTGTCCAACAAGTGCTTTGCTCCATTAACCAGGGCTGCTGGTGTCTCAGTGAATGTCAGTGGTCATTCACAGAGCACCTTTCATGATGTCCCCGAGCCCTTCACAGACAGTGAGGCATGTTCACAGTAGAGCCCGTGTTGTGAAGGAGGGACTGTGGATCCACTCTGCACACAGCAGAATCGGCAAACCGCTGGTGAGGGGGAAATGTTGTCCGAGACTCCACAAATACTGTGATCCAATGGACAGGCATCAGGCCGCAATCAGACCCCAGTTTAATTCTGCAACAACTGTGGGATTTAAACTCTGTTCGTAATCTGGGACAGACTGGACCTGTCAGATTTCCTTTTGTTAGTAACCTGGATTTTGTGCACTAATCCACAGTAATGATAACCTCTCAGTTTCCCTGCTGTCCCTCAGCGGAGGAGATCTGTTGTCCTTACCCAGTCGAACCGATTTCTGACCCCTGACCCAGCAATGCGATTGACACTAAATGCCCCCAGAATGGCAACCCTGCTGCTCTCATCCCAGACTGGCATTTATTGCCCCTCCCCATCCAGCAGCATCCAGCTCCTCACCCCAGCACTAGCTCCTCACCCCAGCACCCTGCTACTCCACCCCAGCACCCTGCTCCTCATCCCAGCACCCTGCTAGACCCAGATCCTCACCCCAGCACCCTGCTGCCAGTATGATGTGTTTTCCAGTCCCTGACCCACCTCCTGACCACATTAGGAACATTGATCCAATTTAAACTGCACTCACCACCTACTGATACCGGGATGGAAAACACTGTGAGCTGCAAATCTCGCCGCCTGACATTATTGAGCCTCCTGCACGAAACAGTCGGCAGCTCAGGCAGCATCTGTGGGGAGAGCTCTAGGGGCTAGTGGAATCAAGGGATATCGGGAGAAGGCAGGCACGGGTTATTGATTGGGGACGATCAGCCATGATCGCAATGAATGGCGGTGCTTGCTCGAAGGGCTGAATGGACCTATTTCACTAGGGCTGCTGCACCTATTTTCTATGTTTCTATGAGCAGTCACCCTTTCACTTCAGTGCTCTGTCATCAAACTATTTCAGTACAGTTTTCTGACAACCATGCTAATACCACTTTTTTTGTTGTTTTTTAAGTTTACATTTTTCTCCTTTATATATATATATATATATATATATATATATACACATACATAAATATTTTTAATTTAATAATAAAAGAACAGTGAAAGGAAAAAGAAATAAAGAGTGTCGGAATAGATAGACAAGCGAGTAGAAACAGATAGTGAAAGAAATGAAGAGCAGAGATGAAAAGCTAAAAAGATTGAAAGAAAAAGAGAAAGTAGAGAAAAGAGAAATTAGGAGAGATCCACCTATTTCGTATTTACCCATCCATCACCCGGTTCTGAACCATTTAATTTCTAAGGTTATGTTATGTTGCACCATATGCTTGTAAAAAGTTGATAAAAGGAGACCAAGTCTTTAAGAATTGGTCTCCTAGTAGGAGGAATCTCATTTCTTCAAGACGTAGGGTTTCCGACATATTTGAAATCCACATTTTGAACCTTGGCGTCGTTGCGTTTTTCCAGAATTTGAGTATAAGTTATTTTGCTGTTATTAACCCGTAATTAAGAAGAGCTTCTTGGAATATAGTTAGTTTACTTCCCTCTTCCATTGATCCAAAGATAATCAGTTCTGTTTTGGGGTTCAATTTTGTGTTAAATAGTTTTGTAAAAGTTCCAAAAATTTCATTCCAAAATGTATGCAGTTTTGTACAAGAGACAAAGGAATGTGCTATAGTGGCATTTTGAGTTAGACATTTGTCACAGATGGGGGAAACATTTGAAAATATTTTATTCAGTCTAGTTTTCGAATAATATAATCTATGCAAATTTTTAAATTGAATTAGGTTATGTCTTACATTAATTGAACATTTATGTACATATAATTTTTTTTCCGTTCGGAATTTTAATCAATAACTCTTGTTCCCAGTTGCCTTCTAATTGCCTCTGTCGTTGGTGTTTCTATATTTAGAATTATATTATATAAGTATGATATTAAATTGCTTGATTCTGCCTTTCTATTCATTCCTTCCTCTAATAAATCTTGGGTTAGAGTTTGATATCCCAGTATATATTTTTTCAAATAATCTTGAATTTGAAGATATTTAAAATATCGATTACTTTTCAAATTATATTTTAGTTGTAATTGTTGGATTCATAAATGTCCCAATGGATGAGTCTGCAGAGAGATTTGGCCATTTGGAAAAGTGGGCTGAAAGATGGCAGATGGAGTTTAACGCTGTTAAGTGTGAAGTGATCTTGACAGGACAAATCAAAATAGGACGTACATGGTAAATGGTAGGAATTGAGGAATGCTGTGGAACAGAGGGATCTAGGAATAAGCATAGTTCCCTGAAGGTGGAATCGCATGTAGATAGCGTGGTAAAGAAAGCCTTTGGTGTTGCTGGCCTTTATAAATAGCATTGAATATAGGAGTAGGGAAGTAATGTTAAAATTGTACAAGGCATTGTAAGACCAATTCTGGAGTATGGTGTACAATTTTGGTCGCCTAATTATAGGAAGGATGTCAACAAAATAGAGAGTACAGAGGAGATTTACTAGAATGTTGCCAGGGTTCCAGCAACTCTGTTACAGAAAAGGTTGAACAAGTTAGGTCTTTATTCTTTGGAGCGCTGAAGGTTAAGGAGGGACTTGATTGAGGTCTTTAAAATGATGAAAGGGATAGACAGAGTTGACGTGGATACGTTTTTCATTGAGGGTAGGGAAGATTCAAACGAGGGCATGACATGAGAATTAAGGGACAGAAGTTTAGGGGTAACGTGAGGGGGAACTTCTTTACTCAAGGGTGGTGGCTGTGTGGAATGAGCTTCCAGCAGAAGTTTAGGTATATGGACGTGAAGGGAATGGAGGGGTATGGTCTGAGTGCAGATAGAACTAGGGGAAAACAAATGTCTGCACGGACTGGAGAGGGCCTGTTTCCGTGCTGTAATTGTTATTATGGTTATATTATATGGTTAATAATAGATGGTTTGAATGAGGGATTATTAGCTATTGGAGAAAGAAGCGATAAATTTCTTGGTTTTAAAGTTAATTTAATTTGTTTCCAAATTTGTATTATACTGTGAGTAATTGGATTCTTCTTATATTATATTGTTCAGTTTCATCAGGGAAAGAAGGATCGCTCCTATATAGTAAGGGGAACAATCCTCTGGCATCCTGTTCCATATACCCACCACCCTGTGTGTGAGAAAGTTCCCCACACATTCCCATTAAATCTTGTTCCTCTCATCTTACACCTACAGTCGCTTGCAAAAGTTTTCATACCCCTTGAACTTTTCCACATTTTGTCACGTTACAACCACAAACGTAAATGTATTTTATTGGGATTTTATGTGATAGACCAACACAAAATGCCGCATAATTGTGAAGTGGAAGGAAAATGATACATGGTTTTCAAATTTTTTTACAAATAAAAAACTGAACA
This sequence comes from Okamejei kenojei, assembly GCA_035221665.1. Taxonomy (NCBI): domain Eukaryota; kingdom Metazoa; phylum Chordata; class Chondrichthyes; order Rajiformes; family Rajidae; genus Okamejei; species Okamejei kenojei. The sequence continues at coordinate 216,646 of JAVHYY010000289.1, read as the reverse complement.
GTGTGGCGTGCAAAAGTATTCAGCCCCCTTTACTCTGATACCCCCTAAATAAAATCCAGTGCAACCAATTGCCTTCAGAAGTCACCTAATTAGTAAATAGAGCCCACTTGTGTGTAATCTAATCTCAGTATAAATACAGCTGTTCTGTGAAGGCCTCAGAGGTTTGTTAGAGTACATTAGTGAACAAACAGCATCGTGAAGCCCAAGGAACAACCCGGCTGTGGTTGTGGCTCAGAATTGTAGCCTCTGGCTGGCAGGGCTTTCTTCAGGTTATAAAGAAATATCTGCCAAACTTTGAACATCTCACGGAGCACTGCATCATCCAAAAATGGTAAGGCACCCTCTCCTGGCTCACCAGCTGCTGCTTCCAAGGTGCAGTATTGATCAGAGCAGAGCAGAGGGGAGGAGATGGCTCTGGAGGGGGAAGAGGCAGAGTCCACAGGGCGAGGGGAGGACAAGGGGGAGATGGTGGTTGAGCAGGGAAACAAAGCCATGAAGAAGTCCCGACAGGTTGCCAAGCAGCAGCAGGTGGGAGGGGAGGGAGCCTCATGGTGACCACGCACATCCTGTCGAGGACGGCAGCTTGAAGAAAGCGTTCTAAATACCTCGCTATGTGAGCCGCAACAACACTGCACATCATGGACCATACAGTGGTGAAGAAGGGCTCACTTGCTGTGGGGGGGTGGAGTTGGAAGCCGGGGCTCAAGCTGGTCAGGAGTTGATGGGAAGATGGATGGAGCCAAATACGATCCGCTATATCCAAAACCTGTTTGGGTCTGCAAAAACTTGAGAGGGGTTACTGTATATCAACCCTAAACTCATGAAGAGCTTTTTTTACCAGCCTATTTACCATTGACAACGCTTCCTGGGGATCTGTGTACCTGTACTCCAAGATCCAATCTTGACTTGAGCTATTTTATGGGCAAAATTTCACTCTAGATGGCAGCTGGTAGAGGAAGGTACCCCAAAGGGGGGGGGGGCACTCCAGCGCCGGAGAGCCGGGATCGATCCTGGCTGTGGATGAGGCACAGGTCTGTGCCGCCCCGATTGCTTGCTGACCAACGTCCCTCTTGTCCAATTGGCGCCCTCGATCAGCGGTCCCACCCCCAATGTCTCGTGGAGATTTCACCGGGTTTTAAAATCCAGATTACAAAAAATGGGGGGGGGTGGACTGTCCCTCCCCCTCTCAAAACAGGGGGGGACGTATCCCACCTGTCCCCTCCCCCAGGATTTCCGCCCCTCACATACACATACAAGATGTGCAGTGAAATGAAAGTGGCAATGCTTGTGGATTGTGCAAAAACAACAGAACAACAGAAGCGAATAGAACAGAAAAAGTATTTACATTTTAGAAAAAAATAAAAAAACACAATCCAACAGTAAATTAGTCCTTGGTGAGATAAGAGTTTACAGTCCTGGTGGCCTGTGGGAAGAAACAGTTTTGTTTTCGCAGCCTGACATCGGAGGCGCTTGCCTGACCGTAGCAGCTGGAACAGTCCGTTGCTGGGGGGGTAGGGGTCCCTCATTATGTTGCTGGCTCTGGAATTGCACCTCCTGGTGTATATGTCCTACAGGGGGTTGAGCGTAGTTCCCATAGTGCGTTCGGCCGAAAGCACTACTCTCTGCAGCGCCTTCCTGTTGCACACGCTGGTAATAATCCATTTACTACAGAACCAACTGTTAATTTATTTACATTTCAGAGGTTGAGACCTTGCCTTCAGTCCACATCACCTCTTCCTGCAACACAGAATCTGACCAAGAGATCAGCGTCCTCTGTCTGGTCAAGGACTACCAGCCTGAGATCATCAGTCAGACATGGTCCACCAGCAGTGGGGACATCACCACTGGAATCACAAAGTACCCACCAGTGTTGGGACAAAACAACAAGTACACAATGAGCAGCTTGCTGCGAGTCCCTGTGGCAGATTGGAATAGGAATAACATCTACTACTGCAAGGCAGGATACAAGCCGGACAGCATGGTGATAAAACAGATCCAGACACCTCAAGGTCAGTATGAGATTTTGTTGTCTATTTAAAGCTGACAATAGAACTGAAGTGGAAGCCTTTAGGGCCTGTCCCACTTGCGTGACTTTTTTGACAACTGCCGGCAATCGTCATTGAAAATCCAGCGGCGACCAGAACAAGGTACGACTCTTTGGGCGATTACTCATGACCATACAGGCTTCACCCCGCGACATGTCACCCAAAGAGTCGTGGCGTCTTTCTGGTCGCCGCTGAATTTTCAACATGTTGAAAATTTTCGGCAGCCTATGACATGGGACAGGCCCTTAAGTCGAACAATGCAGGAGGAAGCGAATTAATTATTTTGCTCATTTATTCTCCTCCTATCAGCCAGAGTGCTGCTGCTCAAGGAAAAAGACAGTGAGAATTTACGTGGAAGGGAATAATGGTGGGCGTGGGGGGGGGGGGGGGGGGGGGGTTCACGGAGGAAGCATCTCATCTTGATCTGCCTCCATTCTATCCACTGCTTTGTCTAATTCCTGCAGCTCTCTACCACCCAAACACTTCCCTCCAGATCAGCTGCTGCGCACAGAGCCACGCCTATAGTGCCCGTGCACATTGTGGAGATTTAAACCTTCCTCACTCTCCCTGCACTTTTCCCTCAACCCTGCAGCCGACCCCTCACCAAGTGAAATCCAGTCTCCTTGTGGAAATGACATAAATCTGCTTCCACTCACTTTTAACCACTGCCTTCCAGTTCTGATCAAATGATCAGAATAATTGCTGAATATATAACAAAGTAAATTTCTCGTCCATCTGACCTCCTTTCCCATTGAACTTAAAGTTGTGTAGGAAGGAACTGCAGATGCTGGTTTAAAGCGAAGATAGGCAGCTGGAGTGACTCAGCAGGTCAGACAGCATCTCTGGTGAAAAGGAGTTGGTGACGTCTCTGGATGAGACCCTTCTTCAGACTGAGAGTTGGTGAAATGGAAAAGAGAGATTTAGACGGTGATATAGAGATATAGAAGTAAGTAAGTTTATTGGCCAACTATTCACATACAAGGAATTTGCCTTGGTGCTCCGCCCACAAGTAACAACATGACACACAGTGACAGTTACTAAATGACTCCGAAAACACTAAACATTAATAATAATAATTAAACATTAATGATAAAACACCATTGATCAAGCATGTGAACCAACAAAATACCAGATCAAAGGGAGGCTACAGATTTTTGGCTGTTGAGTAGAGCAACTACTCATGGATAAAAACTGTTTTTTATGTCTGGCTGTGACAGCTTTGACAGTCCGGAGTCGCCTTCCAGAGGGAAGTGATTCAAAGAGTTTGTGGCCAGGGTGAGAGGGGTCAGAGATGATCTTGCCCGCTCGCTTCCTGGCCCTTGCAGTGTACAGTTCATCAATGGACGGAAGGATGCAGCCAATAACCTTCTCTGCTGATCCGACGATTTGCAACAGCCACGTGCTTGGTGGCTGAGCCAAACCAGACCACAATGGAGAAGGTGAGAACAGACTCCACGATGGCCGTGTAGAATTGGACCATCATTGCCGGTGGCAGATTGTGCTTCCTCAGCTGCCGCAGGAAGTACATCCTCTGCTGTGCCTTTTTGACTGTGGAGTTGATGGTGGCCCCCTACTTAAGGTCCTTGGAGATGATGGCTTCCAGGAACTTAAAAGACTCCACAGATGTGACTGTGGTGTTGTTGATGGTGAGGGGAGGGGAAGCTCTCCTAAAGTCTACAATCAATTCCACTGTCTTAAAAGCATTGAGCTCTAGGTTGTTGCGATGGCATCAGGACGCCAGCTGTGACACTTCCTGTCTGTAGGCAGATTCCTCCCCATCCTGGATCAGTCCAATCAGGGTTGTGTCGTCCGCAAACTTGAGAAGCTAGACAGAGGTGTCTGTGGAGGTGCAGTCGTTGGTGTAGAGGAGAGGGGAGAGTACGCATCTTGCGGTGCTCCTATGCTGAGGGTTTGCGGGTCCGAGATGTGCTTTCCCAGCCTCACATGCTGCTTCCTGTCTGTCCGAAAGTTGGTGATCCACCGACAGAGGGGTCCAGGCACAGTCAGCTCGGAAAATTTGGAGTGTAGTAGCTCTGGCACAATGGTGTTGAATGCAGAGCTAAAATCAACAAACAGGATCCTCGCTTAGGTCCCCTGGCAGTCTAGGTGCTGTAGGATGAAGTGCAGGCCCAGGTTGACTGCATCATCCACAGATCTATTGGCCCGATATGCAACTGCAGAGGATCCAGCCAGGGGATCGTGATATTTTTCAGCTTGGCCAGGGCAAGCCTTTCAAGGGTCTTCATGACTACAGAGGTCAGTGTGACAGGCCTGTAGTCATTAAGACAAGTAATCCTTGCCTTTTTGGGTACAGGGACAATAGTGGAGACTTTGAAGCAGGCAAGGATAGTACATGTTTGCAGGGACTCGTTAAAAATGTATGTATGGACTGGTGCCTGTTGTTTGGCACACAGGGGGAAACATTGTCAGGTCCTGGAGATTTCCGGCTTTTCTGTCTTCTGAAAAGCCTCTCCACCTCCTATTTTTATTGTTGGTGAAGTGATGTTGTTCAGCAAGGAGGGTGTGGGTAATTGGGTGTGAAGTGGTGATTGGAGAGGGGTGGATGTAGAAATATAGAAAATAGGTGCAGGAGTAGGCCATTTGGCCCTTCGAGCCTGCACCGCCATTCAATATGATCATGGCTGATCATCCAACTCGGTATCCTGTACCTGCCTTCTCTCCATACCCCCTGATCCCTTTAGCCACAAGGGCCACATCTAACTCCCTCTTAAATATATCCAATGAGCTGGCCTCAACTACCTTCTGTGGCAGAGAATTCCAGAGACTCACCACTCTCTGTGTGAAAAATGTTTTCCTCATCTCAGTCCTAAAGGAATTCCCCCTTATCCTTAGACTGTGACCCCTTGTTCTGGACCTCCCCAACATCGGGAACAATCTTCCTGCATCAAGCCTGTCCAGCCGCTTAAGAATTTTGTAAGTTTCTATAAGATCCTCCTTCAGTCTTCTAAATTCTAGCGAGCACAAGCCGAGTCTATCCAGTCTTTCCTCATATGAAAGTCCTGACATCCCAGAAATCAGTCTGGTGAAACGTCTATGACAAGAATGTCTTTCCATAGGATTAAATCACATAATGGTGAATTGTTAACATAGCCTAAAGATATTAATGAAAGATTTATGCAATATTATAAAAACTTATACACTGCGAAAACAACAGATAATAAAATAGGAATTGAAGCATTCTTAAAAAAATGTAACCTGAAAGGGTTGGACTCACAAAATATAGAGTTACTGAATGCTGATATCATGATAAAAGAAATCCAAGAATCTATCAGATCATTAAAAAAGGGTAAAACACCGGGACCAGACGGCATTGGCTCGGAATTTTATAAAATATTTTATGATCAGATTGTACCACGTTTGAAATTATTATATGAACATATATATATATATATATATATACAGCAAAAACTACAGAAACATTAAATGAATCTACTATAACACTTTTACCTAAAATAAACAAAGACTTGGATGAACCAGGGCCATTTAGAGCAATAGCTCTTTTAAATACTGATCAAAAGATATTAACTAAAATATTAGCACAAAGGTTAAGTTCAGTTGTTAATAAATTAGTTCATCCTGATCAAACAGGATTTATACCAAAACGATACTCTTCATATAATTTGAGACGGTTATTCAATATTATACTCGAAAAGAGATATTAATAAAGACCTAGCAGTTATTTCGTTAGATGCAGAGAAAGCCTTTGATCAAGTGGAATGGCCTTATTTGTTCTCGGTTATGGAAGCTTTCAAACTGGGAGAAAAGTTTATTACCTGGATCAAATTGCTATATACAAATCCGACAGCTAGAATAATAACAAACCAAATGTTATCACCTAAATTCAATTTATCTCGAGGTTGTAGACAAGGTTGCCCTTTATCCCCTTTACTGTTTGCACTGGCAATAGAACAGCTAGCTCTGAGGGTGAGATCACATCCGGAAATATATGGATACGATACTAGAGACACTAAAAATAAAATTTCTTTATACGCTGATGATGTATTACTTTACATCACAAAACCAGAAACTAGTATTCGTAATTTGTTAAAATTAATAACTGAATTTGGATCCTATTCAGGATATAGTATTAACTGGAATAAAAGTGAACTTATGCCAATAACGGTAAATAATTTACACATATTACAACAATTCCCTTTTAAGATAACAAATGAAAAAAATAAATATCTTGGAATTTTCGTAACAAAAAGATTTGACTCATTATTTAAAGCTAATTTTCCATTATTGAATAAATTAAATAAGAATATCTTATATTGGAAAACTTTACCTATTTCAATGTTAGGTGAAATTAATATAATAAAAATGTTTTTTCTTCCACAATTATTATACCTTTTCCAATAAATCCCGATATATCTCCCTAAAAATGTATTTAAAAAGGTGGACTCCCTAGTCACTAACTTCATTTGGGATTATAAGAGCCATAGAATAAATAAAAAACGTTTATGTAAATCAAAAATAAATGGAGGTCTAGCACTACCAAATTTTATGTTTTATTATTGGGCAGTTAACATTAAAAATATGAATTTTTGGTTAGAAGAAATAGATAACCAATCAACTTGGTTAAATATGGAAAAAGAAGATTGTTCTCCTTTTGAAATTAGTTCTATAATATTCGCTAATATAGAAACATAGAAACATAGAAATTAGGTGCAGGAGTAGGCCATTCAGCCCTTCGAGCCTGCACCGCCATTCAATATGATCATGGCTGATCATCCAACTCAGTATCCCGTACCTGCCTTCTCTCCATACCCTCTATTAATCTAGCTAAGAAAACGTATAGTGAAAACCCAATAATAGGAAGTGGAATACGTATTTGGAAACAAATAAAGAAAACATTAAAACTAAAATCTATACCACTATCTCTTAGCATTGTAAATAATGTTACGTTTAAACCTTCAATAATGGATAAAGCTTTTTTACAATGGAAAAATAATGGAATTATTTCATAAATAATAGATTATCGGTGATCTCTATAGGGAAAACTCCTTCCTTTCATTTCAAGATGTACAACAAATTTATGGACTACACTCTAAAGATTACTTTAGATATTTACAAATTAGAGATTATGTTAAAGCAAATACGCAAGAACTCAGAAATAAAAAGACAGAAATATTAGATGAATGTTTAAATAAACATTCGAATACAGAAAAAAAATACATAGACAATCTTGGGGAAAATGAATTATGCCAAACTTTAAGACCAGAAGTATGGGATGATAGTTTACAACATATACATCATTGTTCGCTAAACGCTAAACACTCTCTTACACAGTTTAAAATACTACATAGACTATATTATTCAAAATCCAAATTACATAATATGTTTCCAAAAGTATCCCCCATATGTGATAAATGTCAACATTTAGAAGCCAATTTGTCACACTCATTTACAAACTGTATAAAAATTACAAAATTCTGGACTGAAATATTAATAGAATATTGACTGGCCTTGAGGGGGATACGACATATATTGCCTGAAGTAGATTCATATTGCCCGAGTCGAAGACGAGGGCAATATGGATCTAGTGAGGGCAATATATGTCGTATCTCCCGAAAGAGGACAGTCAATATTGTTATTATTACCCATTATCAGACATCTAGAGGAAAATCTGAACATCTCATATGATATGAATGTATCTATACATTTTGCAATATGCATTGCAACATTGTAAAGAAGGGTACTAAAACCATTGCAACATTGTAAATAAGGGTACTAAAACAATGTAACATTTATGTTTCATTTATGTAATTTATGTCATTCATTTATGTGACAATGTGAAGGTCGAAGTTTTAAAACGGGAACCTTTTCTCGCAACCGGCAGCCATTTTTTTTTTTTTTTGAGAATAAATTTTAAATTTCCCACGCAGCGTGACGTTGCCGTCACGCAGCGTCACGTTCCCGGATGTGAGACCAGGGGAATATAAGGTTATATTCCCCGCTGTTTAAACAGGTAAACTCCATAGGGGTTGGCTAGAAAGGGGAATATAAGAAAATATTCCCCTGTTAGCCCTGCTGGCAGTAAAAAGGAAGGGAATATAATTTGGTAAAACCATACCTCAGATGGCTGATATGGGTAATAATTAGGATTATTTCGAATGTTGTTAATATAACATTGACACCTGATTCAAAGCTAATAATACTAGGAATACTGGAAACAGAACAATTAGTAACAACGAATCAAATAATTTTTATTGATTATGGGTTAATAATTGGGAAAAGATTAATATTAAAATTTTGGAAAGGCCCTACATCCCCTACAATCAAAATGTGGAATACAGAAATGTCGGAGACTCTTCATCTGGAGAGATTGTGGCTTGTCCTAATGGACAGGTTAGATCTCTTCAGAGGGATATGGTCTCCATATATTGAATATTTACAGAGTCATAACGGCTCGGTACAAGGGCTTGACTGAGGCCTGAATATTAGAATGGATGAAGAAATATATATAATAAATCATGCCTATATCTCCAATGACGGATTAATGATTAACACTCCATTCGCTTTCATATTTTCTTCATTATTTATCTCTATCTTTTCCTACTTTATAAAAAAATAATTAAAAAAGCGTATAGAAGCATACAGTCTTAAATTTTAATATTAATAATAATATCAATATTATTAATATTATGAAAGTGTATAATATTATGAAAGTATATAATGATTTTCGTTTATGTAAAACATTGTAACTTTCATAAATATGTTTCTATAATAAAAAATTTAACAAAAAAAAACAAAAGAATGTCTTTCCTCAGATTTGGAGACCAAAACTATATGCAATACTCCAGGTGTGGTCTCACCAAAACCCTGTACAACTGCAGTAGAACCTTCCTGCTCCTATACTCAAATCCTTTCGCTATATTTGCTTTTTTCACTGCCTGCTGCACCTGCATGCCTACTTTCAATGATTGGTGTACCATGACACCCAGGTCTCGTTGCATCTCCCCTTTTCCTTATCTGCCACCATTCAGATAATAGTCTACCCTCCTGTTTTTGCCACCAAAGTGGATAACCTCACATTTGTCCACATTATACTGCATCTGCCATGCATTTGCCCACTCACCCAGCCTATCCAAGTCACCTTGCAGCCTCCTAGCATCCTCAGCTACCCCCCAGCTTAGTGTCATCCTCAAACTTGGAGATGTTGCATTCAATTTCCTCGTCCAAATCATTCATATATATTGTAAATAGCTGGGGTCCCAGCACTGAGCCTTGCGGTACACACCTGTCACTGCCTGCAATTCTGAAAAGGACCCGTTTACTCCTACCCTTTGCTTCCTGGACCCAGTCTTTGCAGACTGAGGCCAGGCTGTGAGTGGGTGTGAAGTGTTGGTTGGGGTGGGAAATGTTCCAGTCTTTTCATACTGGAGTCTTGCCTTAAATAGGTGTGAAGTGGTGAATGGGAAGGAGAGGGTGCGGAGTCCATTCTTTGCAGACTGGAATCTGGCTGTGTTGGTTGGGGGAAGGGGGTACCAGGGTTACGTTTCTGATTTTCAAACCTGCAGTAAAACTTATTCAGGTCGTTGGTCAGCTGACGACTGTCCAACGAGTGGGGGGGCTTTCCTCTTGTAGCTGGTCATTTCTTTGCAAGCCCTTCCAAACTGAAGAAGAGTCATTAGCTGAGAACTTGCTCCTCATCTTCTCAGAGTACCTTTCCTTGGCAGCTCTGATTCCTCTTCTCAGCTTGTACTTGGCCTGCCTGTAGAGGTCTGCATCCCCGCTCCTGTAGGCCTCCTCTTTAGACTGGTGGAACTGTCTGAGTTCTGCAGTGAACCACGGCTTGTTGATGTTGAACCATGTCCGGGTCCTAGTTGGAATGCAACTGTCCTCGCAAAAGCTGACATATGATGATACAGTGTCCGCATACTCATCAAGGCTTGTGGTTGCTTCCCTGAACACATTCCAATCCGTGCAGTCAAAGCAGGAGTGTAGGTTCTCAATGCCCTCGCTTGTCCACCTTTTCGTTGTTCTGACCACAGGCTTAGCAGTTTTGTTTCTGCCTGTAGGTCGGAATAAGGTGAACTAGACAATGATCAGAGAGACCCAGAGCCGCCCGGGGAACAGAGCGATATGCGTTCCTGATTGCCGTGTAACAGTGATCGAGTGTTCTCTCCCCTCTGGTGGGGCAGGTAACATGAAGTCTGTACTTTGCAAGGTCACGGCTGAGGTTAGCATTGTTAAAGTCCCCCAAAACAATGACCATGGAGTCCGGGAAGTCACTCTCTACCCTCATTACCTGATCAGCGAGTTGCATTTGCGCCTCACATACGCAGGTTTGTGGGGGAATATAAACTCCAGTGAGAATAAAGGAGTTAGATTCCCTCGAGCACAGGGGTTTGCAGTTTATAGAGGGGGATTCTAGGTTGGGAGAGTAGAAGTTTGACAGTACCGCGATGTCGCTGCACCAATCCTGGTTGCTATAGAAGCGTACTCCACCGCCTCTTGGTTTCCCCACTGCCTCCACTTTGCGATCCACTTGTGAAGTTGGAAGCCAGCCAGTTGCAGCGCGCTGTCTGGGGTCGACTCACAAAGCCAGGCCTCGGGCAGCGGCTCGAGAGAAGTCCTTGTTTGTCCGATGCAGGAGTTGCAGTTCGTCCAGTTTGTTCTTGAGAGAACGTACGTTTGCCGGGTATATGCTCGGGAGTGGTGTGAGTGATCCTCGTCACCGGAGTCGGGTGAGTGCTCCAGAGAGCCTCCCACGGGTCCTCCATCTCAAGACAGCCCCGCCAACGAGTACGTCCAAATAATCCAACGAATGAGCGAAATCCGGAACGATGTTTGGAGGTCCCGTATGTCCGATGTTTATGAGTCCCTCTCTAGTGAAAGTAATCTTTGTAGGGTTTTCACACACGACACAAACGAACAAACACATACAAAACAGCAAGGATCAGTACACCATGGCCATGGAGATGCAGGAAACATCATCGGAGCCAGCAGCAGCAAGCTAATGAACGAAAGATATGCAAAAAAGTAATGCTGATAAAGGAGGCAGGCCATTGTTAGCTGGGGGCTAGGTGAAAACCATTAGATTATTATCTAAATGGTGTCAAGTTGGGAAAAGGGGAAGTACAACGGGATCTGGGGCTCCTTGTTCATCAGTCAATGAAAGTAAGCATGCAGGTACAGCAGGCACTGAAGAAAGCAAATGGCATGTTGGCCTTTATAACAAGAGGTGTTGAGTATAGGAGCAAAGAGGTCCTTCTGTGGTTATATAGAGTCGTAGTGAGACCACATCTGGAGTATTGTGTGCAGTTTTGGTCCCCTAATTTAAGGAAGGACATTCTTGCTATTGAGGGAGTGTAGCGTAGGTTTACAAGGTTAATTCCCCGGATGGCGGGACTGTCATATGCTGAGAGAATGGAGCGGCTGGGCTTGTATACTCTGGAGTTTAGAAGGATGAGAGGGAATCTCATTAAAACATATAAGATTATTAAGCGTTTGGACACGCTAGAAGCAGGAAACATGTTCCCGATGTTGGGGGAGTCTGGAACCAGGGGCCGCTGTTCAAGAATAAGGGGTAAGCCATTTAGAACGGAGACGAGGAAACGCTTTTTCACACAGAGAGTTGTGAGTCTGTGGAATTCTCTGCCTCAGAGGGCAGTGGAGGCCGGTTCTCTGGATACTTTCAAGAGAGAGCTATATAGGGCACTTAAAGATAGCAGATACAGGGGATATGGGGAGAAGGCAGGAACGGGGTACTGATTGGGGATGATCAGCCATGATCACATTGAATGGCGGTGCTGGCTCGAAGGGCCGAATTGCCTACTTCTGCACCTATTGTCTATCGTCTAAAACGAGTTACAAACAAAGTAGAGGTGACGACACCCTAACGTTGTGATTGCCAAACCTCCTGCCAGTAGAAACAGTTGTCTCATCTGTTCCTGCTCACTGGAACCGGTGATGGCCATGCTGTTCCTGTGTCTGCTCCAGCACACACTGAGATCACGGATGGTCTGTACGCCCCTTACCCACCTCCACCCTTATCACTGCAGAGTGGCCCACACTGCTGGGGAAGCCTGGGTTCTAACCCAGCCTCCCAATCGCAGCTCTGACCAGCATCTGACTGTGGGACCCACCGTATGAACACATCACCGGCATATCACCAGCATTGTGGGGAGGGCTGGAACTGGGGCACTTGTCCCAGATGCTGGGAGAGTGGAATCCTACACTGTGGCTGAAGGAATCATGTAATAACAGATATTAAATATGTTACAGCTCCACAGCTCATCCCCCTTGTTCCATCCCCGGAGGTTCTCCACAATCCAACTGCTGTCCTGGGCTGCATGATATCCGGATTCTTCCCTGACAATATTAAAGTTTCCTGGAAAAAATCTGGACTTAATCAAGTGGGCGTCGTTCTCCCATCCACTCAGGGAACTAACGGTGGATTTGAAACAGTTGCTTACCTGCCGTTGCGTGTGGAGGAATGGACCAACAAGCAGGAATATACTTGTGAAGTGACCCACGCACCTTCCGGCTTCAGCGGCAGGATCAACATGAGATATCAAGAAGGTGAGTGGTGTCTGTTAATTTACTTACAGTATTAAACAATCTTACTGACATTTCCACCAAATTCCTGTCCCTTAGATCAGTCCTGTTGAGCGATATATTATGTTCAGATTTGGCTTTTGCAATTTAAGCCAATACTTTCCATCAGTAATTCTAACTCATTCTACAGGGCATGGAGAGAGGAAGGTCACCAGTGTGTTTACTCTCACTCCTCTAGTTGTCTTTATGTGCAGTATGTGGTAAGAAAAATGGAACAGTGAATAAACCACAGGTCCCATCCGATATCTGGAGAATATCTCACTTCCCTTCTCACTGTCTTCATTGTGTTAGATTCTCCAAATCCATCACTTCCCACTGTTTCCGGAGAGTCTGTTCTGTAGATTTCCCTCTCATTGAAATGTCGGTGCCCTGGATTACTTTTGAACTCATCTCCACCCTCTTTAAAGTGTTGTCTGATCCTGGACAAAGTGAAGCAGTTTATCGTGGTCAGCATAATCTCATGCTGATAAATACTGAGGACACAGACTGGGAATATGTGGATCTCCTGTTTCCTCAACACAGGAGGTGAAAATCTCTTAACATTTAAACCAATGAATCTTCCATTTCCAGGTGGAGAATGTCCCGGCTGTTCGAAATGTCTGCCGAAGTTCTTCTACCAGAGTAATCTCAATGTGACATTCTCAGATGGTTCTACCCGGCAGTATCATTGTTGGGCAGGAAAGTGTGAAATAAAGTAACTGGCTGCGTATGGAATTTGTCATTCTATTATTACAACCCATTTATAAGATCCAAATCCAACGATGCAACCGGAGAGCTTGCTGACCGCTTGCATCGTGGCTTGGTTCGGCAACTTGAGCGCCCTGGAGAGGAAAAGACTACAAAAAGTAGTAAACACTGCCCAGTCCATCATCGGCTCTGACCTTCCTTCCATCGAGGGGATCTATCGCAGTCACTGCCTCAAAAAGGCTGGCAGTGTCATCAAAGACCCACACCACTCTGGCCACACACTCATCTCCCTGCTACCTTCAGGTAGCAGGTACAGGAGCCTGAAGACTGCAACGACCAGGTTCAGGAATAGCTACTTCCCCACAGCCATCAGGCTATCAAACCTGGCTCGGACAAAACTCTGATAACTAAATAACCCATTATCTGTTATTTGCACTTTATTAGTTTATTTATTCATATGTGTATATATTTATATATGGTATATGGACACACTGATCTGTTCTGTAGTCAATGCCTTCTATGTTCTGTGTGCTGAAGCAAAGCAAGAATGTCATTGTCCTATCAGCGACACACGACAATAAACTCACTTGAACTTGAACTTTGGGTGAAAACCGTGGTTAGCACAAATTGCCACAGATTTATTAGCCCACCTTCCGGACACAGACCTCAGTCCAAAGGAGAAACTCGGGGAATGCAAGGAATGCTACAAGGAATGGACGTGTTTGGTTATAATCAGCCAAGGGTAAGCAATACAAAATGTCTCTTGTAGACGATACCAGTATTTGACACATGGAGAGTAGCCATACTCTGCCAGGTTTCATATGAGGCGATTTCCCCCCGACACCGCGATGGTGGAACTACACCACTGTCACTGATATGGGACGGGATTGAGCATCTTGCAAAACCACATGTGTGACAATATCACATTGCTGATTAAAACATAGAAACATAGAAAATAGGTGCAGGAGGAGGCCATTTGGCCCTTCGAGCCAGCACCGCGATTCATTGTGATCATGGCTGATCGTCCACTATCAATAACCCGTGCCTGCCTTCTCCCCATATCCCTTGACTCCACTAGCCCCTAGAGCTCTATCCAACTCTCTGTAAAATCCATCCAGTGACTTGGCCTCCACTGCCCTCTGTGGCAGGGAATTCCATAAATTCACAACTCTCTGGGTGAAATTTTTTTTTCTCACCTCGGTCTTAAATGACCTCCCCTTTATTCTAAGTGTGGCCCCTGGTTCTGGACTCGCCCAACATTGGGAACATTTTTCCTGAATCTAGCTTGTCCAGTCCTTTTATAATTTTATATGTTTCTATAAGATCCCCCCTCACCCTTCTAAACTCCAGTGAATACAAGCCTAGTCTTTTCAATCTTTCCTCATATGACAGTCCCGCCATCCCAGGGATCAATCTCGTGAACCTACGCAGCACTGCCTCAATCACAAGGATGTCCTTCCTCAAATTAGGAGACCAAAACTGTACTCAATACTCCAGATGTGGTCTCACCAGAGCCCTATACAACTGCAGAAGAACCTCTTTACTCCTATACTGAAATCCTCTTGTTATGAAGGCCAACATTCCATTTGCTTTCTTCACTGCCTGCTGTACCTGCACGCCAACTTTCAGTGACCGGTGTACAAGGACACCCAGGTCTCGCTGTACCCTTACCTAACCTAACCCCACTGAGATAATCTGCCCCCTTGTTTTTGAGTGGATAACCTCACATTTCTCTATATTATACTGCATCTGCCACGCTTCTGCCCACTCACTCAACCTGTCCAGGTCACCCTGCAACCTCCTAACATCCTCTTCACAGTTCACACTGCCACCCAGCTTTGTGTCATCCGCAAACTTGCTAGTGTTGCTCCTAATTCCCTCTTCCAAATCATTCATATATATAACAGTTGCGGCCCCAACACCGAGCCTTGCGGCACTCCCCTCGCCACTGCCTGCCATTCTGAAAAGGACCTGTTCACTCCTACTCTTTGCTTCTGGTCTGCCAACCAATTTTCTATCCATGTCAACACCCTACCCTCAATACCATGTGCTCTAATTTTATTCACCAGTCTCCCGTGCGGGTCCTTATCAAAGGTTTTCTGAAAGTCTAGATACACTACATCCACTGGCACCCCTTCATCCATTTTGCTTGTCACATCCTCAAAAGATTCCAGAAGATTAGTCAAGCATGATTTCCCTTTCATAAATCCATGTTGACTTGGACTAATCCTTTTACTGCTATCCAAATGCACCATTATTACCTCTTTAATAATTGACTCCAGCATCTTTCCCACCACCAAAGTCAGGCTAACTGGTCTGTAATTCCCCGTTTTCTCTCTCGCTCCTTTCTTGAAAAGTGGAATAACATTAGCTATCCACAGGAACTGATCCTGAATCTATTGAACATTGGAAAATGATCACCAATGCGTCCACTATTTCTAGAGCCACCTCCCTGAGGATCCTGGGATGCAGACCATCAGGCCCAGGGGATTTATCATCCTTCAGTCCCATTAGCCTACCCAATACAATTTCTCGCCTAATGAAAATGTCTTTCAGTTCCTCTACCCCCTTAGATCCTCTGTCCTCCAGTACATCTGGGAGATTGTTTGTGTTCTCCTTAGTGAAGACAGATCCGAAGTACCTATTCAACTCTTCTGCCATTTCCTTGGTCCCCATAATAATTTCACCCGTGTCTGCCTTCAAGGGATCCACATTTGACTTTGCTACTCTTTTTCCCTTAAAATTTCTAAAGAAGCTTTTACTGTCCTTCTTTATATTCTGGCCAGCTTCCCCTCATACTTCATCTTTTCAGCCCGTATTGCCCGTTTTGTTTCCTTCTGTTGTCCTATGAAAGTTTCCCAATCCTCCGGCTTCCGGCTACTCTTTGCTGTCTTATACATCTTTTCTTTTAGTTTTATTCTATCCTGAACTACTCTCGTCAGCTACGGTTGCCTCTTACTTCCCTTAGAATCTTTCTTCCTTTTTGGAATGAAATAATCCTGCGTCTTCCGGATTATGCCCAGGAATTCCTGCCATTGCTGTTCCACCGTCATTCCTGCTAGGATCCCTTTCCAGTCTACTTTGGCCAGCTCCCCTCTCATGCCTTCATAGTCCCCTTTGTTCAACTGCATCACTGCCACTTCCGATTTAACGTTCTCCTTCTCAAATTGCAGACTAAAACTGATCATATTATGATCACTACCTCCAAGCGGTTCCTTTACCTCGAGTTCTCTTATCGTATCTGGTTCATTGGACAACACTAAATCCAGAATTGCCTTTTCTCTGGTCGGCTCCATTACAAGCTGCTCTAAGAATCCATCTCGGAGGCATTCTACAAACTCTCTTACTTGGGGTCCTGAACCAACCTGATTTTCCCAGTCTACCTGCATATTGAAATCCCCCATCACCACAGTGGCATTACCTTTGTTACATGCCAGTTTAAACTCCTGCTGCAACTTACACCCTACATCCAGGCTACTATTTGGGGGTCTGTAAGATAACACCAATTAGTGTCTTCTTGCCTTTACAATTCCTCAACTCAATCCACAGTGACTCTACCTCGTCAGTCCCTATGTCTTCCCTACGCAAGGGACTGAATTCCATCCCTCATCAGCAGAGCTACCCCCCACCTCTGCCCACCTGCCTGTCCTTTCTATAGGATGTATAACCCTGAATATTAAGTTCCCAGGCCCGATCATCCTGCAGCCACGTCTCAATAATCCCCACAATGTCATATCTACCAACCTCTAACTGAGCCTCATCTACTTTACTTCTTATACTTTGCGCATTCATATACAATACTTTTAATTCCTTACGCATCTCACCTTTCACATCGATCCCTATTACACTTGGCCATATTCTCCTATCCCTTTGTGAGCTTCCTTTCCCGTTAATTCTGGGGTCATTAACCATCCCTTTACTCTCTTTCCCTTCAACCATCCTCGACTCTCCCATTTAACACCCCACCCCCCTTATTCAGTTTAAAACCACCAGTGTAGCAGTGGCAAACCTGCCTGCCAGAATGCTGGTCCCCCAACAGTTAAGATGCAATCCGTCCCTGTTGTACAGTTCCCCCTTACTCCAAAACAGATCCCAGTGAGCTAAGAATCTAAATCCCTGCCCCCTGCACCAGTTCCCCAGCCACACATTCAGGTCCCGTATCTCCCTGTTCCTGCTCTCGCCAGCACGAGGAATTGGAAGCAAACTGGAGATAACAACCCTGGAGGTCCTGCTTTTCAGCATTTTTCCGAGCTCTCTATAGTCACGCTGCAGAATATTCATCCCCTTCTTTCCGACATCGTTTGTGCTGACATGCACTACCATGTCCGGCTGTTCAACTTCGCCCTTGAGGATTTTCTGCACTCTATCCGTGACATCCGGGATCCTGGCACCAGGAAGGCAGCACACCATCCTCGAATCCTGTCTGTTGCCGCAGAAACCCCTGTCCGTACCTCTCACAATGGAGTCACAAGATTCACAAAACAAGAGTCACAAAACAAGATTCACAAAGCAAGAACAATGTACACTGTTAAACTAGGCTTACAAATGTCTGATGCCACTGCAACAACTGTCATCCACACTAATATCACGCACATAACTATTTGTGAAAGGAATTTGCTCGCCATTTTGCTTAAAGAAGGAGGGATTATGAAATGGACAACATCATACATTGACAAATGTTTTGTCTCCTGTCAGACAGACACAGTGTATGACCTCTGCTTTCTACGCAGCTGAAGGCTTTGATCTCCAGTCTCACTGAAAGTTTCAATTCTGACATACACGTAATCACCCTCCACAATAAGTGTTTGAGAGCAAAAACAGCTCATGTGGCCCAAGTGACTGAGTGTGTAAACAGTGCACACACGAGAGTGAGCTGAGTGGAACTAGACTCATGATGCTGCTTCAGAAGACAAGTGGCAGTGCAGGTCAGTCAGGGGCAATGAATGAATAAATCATTCTCTTCCTCGCCCAATGATTCTGAAGTGAAACGGGAAAGTACATCTAATGCAGAATCTCATCCCAATCTGCAGCAGGAGGGGGACCTTGATACCTCTAACCATTTATGATTTGCTCTGCTGTCGCTGGAGAGTCAGCCACTAATTTATTTCAGATAGTTTCTATCAATTACTGAAATGCCTCAAAGTCTTCACTGGAGCGCAGTCACACTAAACTGACACCAGTCTGTAGCCATTTTGCTACAGGTGTGGAGTTGCGTATTGGCCAGAACAGATATGATGACACATTCCCTTCCGTGGAATGCAGTGGTGAACTATCGACATGCGTCACCACCAACAGAAGCGTTTTACGTCAGAATGCATTTATTATTTGAAATTCCCGGTTCACGGGTTGGAATTTTGAGCTCATGTCACCAGATCGACAACTGCTGGATTGACATTTACCGTCACTCTCACTCTTCATTTCAAGGAGGCGAGATGGTGGGGGGGGGGGGGGGATCTGCCGAGTGAGTTTTGGTGCTTGTGAGCAACAGTGCAACATGACACAGCAAGTGGTACAAAGGTGAAAGGAGTGCAGGCTTACGAGTGTCCAGAGTTGGAAGAATGCCACCTTTACTGAAGGTTGTGTTTATGGGGCAAGTCAAGTCAAGTCACTTTTATTTCTATAGCACATTTAAAAAACAACTCTCTTTGACCAAAGTGCTTTACTTTGGTGGAGGTACTAACGTTATACAACATTGGGTCATAGATTAAGTACATGCATAAATACATACATATAGCCCTCCCTCAGAGGATGTCAGGAAAGGCTTGAGAGTAAAGGTGAGTTTTAAGTCTCGACTTGAATGAGTTGATGGAGGGGGCAGTTCTGATGGGAAGAGGGATGCTGTTCCACAGTCTAGGAGCTGCAACAGCAAAGGCGCGGTCGGTCGCCCCTGAGCTTATGCCTAGACCGTAGGATGTTCAGTAACCCCAAGTCGGCCGATCTGAGGGACCTGGAGGTGGTGTGGTGGGTGAGCAGACTTTTGATGTAGGTGGGGGCAAGCCCGTTAAGGGCTTTGTAGACATAAAGGAGGATCTTGAAATTTATTCGGAACCGCACAGGGAGCCAGTGGAGAGAGGCCAGGATCGGGGTGACGTGGTCCCTTTTTCGGGTGCCCGTCAGGAGTCCCGCTGCGGCGTTTTGGACCAGTTGCAGGCGGGACAGGGAAGATTGGCTGATGCCAGTGTAGAGGGAGTTGCAGTAATCTAGGCGGGAGGAGATCAATGTGTGGATGATCTTTTCGAGGTCATCAGAAAGTCTCAGCGATGGTGAGACGCATGGTCAGAGTAAGACTGCGATATCAGCATGTGACATTTTTAAACTGAGGGAATCCCAGGCTTGGCCCCACAGGGAGAAAAGTTGCTTTTCTCATTCATGTTGCTCAGTATTACTAATCGATACAGCAGGGGTTCCAAGCAAAGCACATATCAAATTGTGCCCCTGAAATGTACCGGCTGATCATGGTGATGGGAAAGAGAGTCAAATCCCAGTTGACGGCTCCTTTGTTCTGTTTTTTTCAGTCAAAACACCCAACTTGCTATTTAACACGAGTTTTTCTGCTATCATGTTTGCAATAAATCTAGCCAGTGTATAGTTTGATCTGCCATTGATCAGTCTTTTATGTGATGACATAAACGTCTTCAAGTTATTTTATAAGAGACCTGTTTGGATTTCTGCCCTGGCTTTCCATAAAGAGCCTGAGCCACTTACGCAATTTTTTTCAGCGGCTGCCAGCCCCCGTCACAGTCGCAGCAGGTCACCGAAAATTTCCAACATATTGAAAATTCAGCGGCGACCAGAAGGATGCTACGACTCTTTGGGCGACTGAGGAGACTACGCACGACCATGCAGGCGACATGTCGCGGGGTGAAGCCGGTATGGTCATGAGTAGTCGCCCAATGAGTCGTACCTTGTTCTGGTCGCCGCTGGATTTTCAACATGTTGAACACTTTAGGCGACCTGCAACGACCTACGACGGGTGCCGGCAGTCGCGTAAGTGGGACAGGCCCTTTAGTAACAGCTGAGTCTCAACTAAAATTCTGAACTTTTCCATTTCTGATCCACAGTATTGTCCGTCTTCATTCAAAATCCTGGCATGAAAGAGATTTGGATCAACAAGACCGCTACGCTGGTGTGTTCAGTGATCTGTAGTGATCCGAGCCAGGTCATTCTTACCTGGAAGGTGGGAGGAAAGGAGAGAAGTGAAGGAGTTGTGACCCGTACACCGAGCCATGAAGGCACCCGAAACG
This sequence comes from Okamejei kenojei, assembly GCA_035221665.1. Classification (NCBI taxonomy): domain Eukaryota; kingdom Metazoa; phylum Chordata; class Chondrichthyes; order Rajiformes; family Rajidae; genus Okamejei; species Okamejei kenojei. Next base: position 196,086 of record JAVHYY010000289.1, on the reverse strand, counting down.
CAGTGATCAGTGAGCTCCGGACCAGCGTGGAGGAGTGGACCAGCGGGGTGGGGTTTGTGTGCTCCGCCCAACAATCTCCATCATCCTCACCAGTGTCAGCGCAGACCCACCATAACAAAGGTGGGCAACAGATCAGTGATTAAATGGCCGTGACAGAGAGAGAGAGAGAGAGAGAGAGAGAGAGAGAGAGGGTACAGAGAGGATTTACAAGGATGTTGCCAGGGCTAGAGTGCTATGACGCTGGATTTTGCCAGGGGCTAGAGAGCAATGACACGATGCAGGGGGCAGTGTTAGCTGTGAGGAGGATGCTAGGAGGCTACAAGGTGACTTGGATCGGCTGGGTGAGTGGGCAAATGCATGGCAGATGCAGTATAATGTGGATAAATGTGAGGTTATCCACTTTGGAGGCAAAAACAGTAGAGTATTATCTGAATGGTGCCCGATTAGGAAAAGGCGAGATGCAACGAGACCTGGGTGTCATGGTACACCAGTCATTGAAAGTAGGCATGCAGGTGCAGCAGGCTGTGAAGAAAGTGAATGGTATGTTAGCATTCACAGCAAACTGATTTGAGTATAGGAGCAGGGAGGTTCTACTGCAGTTGTACAGGGTCTTGGTGAGACCACACCTGGTGTATTGCGTACAGTTTTGGTCTCCTAATCTGAGGAAAGACATCCTTGCCATAGAGGGAGTACAGAGAAGGTTCACCAGACTGATTCCTGGGATGGTCAGGACTTCCATATGAAGAAAGACTGGATAGACTTGGCTTGTACTCGCTAGGATTTAGAAGATTGAGGGGGGATCTTATAGAAACTTACAAAATTCTTATGGGGTTGGACAGGCTAGATGCAGGAAGATTGTTCCCGATGTTGTGGAAGTCCAGGACAAGGGGTCACAGTTTAAGGATAAGGGGGAAATCTTTTAGGACCGAGATGAGAAAAAAAAAATTCACACACAGAGTGGTGAATCTGTGGAATTCTCTGCCACAGAAGGTAGTTGAGGCCAGTTCGTTGGCTATATTTAAGAGGGAATTAGATGTGGCCCTTGTGGCTAAAGGGATCAGGGGGTATGGAGAGAAGGCAGGTACAGGATACTGAGTTGGATGATCAGCCATGATCATATTGAATAGCCGACTCCCGCACCTATTTTCTATGTTTCTATAGGGAGAGGTTGTGTGGACTGAGACTTTATTCCTTGGAGCGTAGGAGGATGAGGGAATATCTTATTGAGGTGTATAAAATCATGAGAGAAATAGATTGGATAGATGCACAGAGTCTCTTGCCCAGAGTAGGTGAATTGAGTACCAGAGGACATAGGTTTAAGGTGAAGGATTGAATAGGAATCTGAGGGGTAACATTTTCACACAAAGGGTGGTGGATGTATGAAACAAACTGCCAGAGGAGGTAGTTGAGGCAGGGACTATCCGAACATTAAAAAAACAGACAGGTACATGGATATGACATGTTTGGAGGTATATGGACCAAACACGGCAGGTGAGACTAGTGTAGCTGGGAGATGTTGGCCGGGTTGGGCAAGTTGGGCTGATGGGCCTGTTTCCACACTGTATAACTCTATGATTCTATGAGAGAGTTTAACATTTATTTTCCTCTGTTCCAGTTGAGCCAAAAAAACCTGAAGTCAGACTGCTGCTTCCAGCACACGAAGAGACCGAGCATAGCTACAAGGTCACCCTCGAGTGTGTGGTCTCTGGATTCTACCCAGACCTCATCAACGTGACTTGGAGTAAAGACGGTGCCCTGATCTCCAACAACACCAGCGCTGCACCAACTGCTCTGGAGCAGGGGGGCACTTTCAGTGCCAGCCACTTCCTGACCATGAGTACAGAGGATTGGATGTCAGGCTCACAATACAATTGTACAGTGCATCATGGCGCCTCTAACACCATCATCACGAAAGGATGTGAAGAACATCCAAGGTAGGCTCCTGGGATTCACTCCATTCTCCACATTGTAAACTGTGCCACACATGGGCAGCACTGTAACATGGTGCAGTCCTGTTGTGGGCTTGTAAGTGAATCTGGCCACAGAAATAATTGTATCTTTGACATTGCTTTAGTAACTTGAGGGCAATCCAAGCCAGTCGACAGGCCAGACACGGTGGAGATCCACGATACTCTTCTTCAAAACGGTCTTTCCCTCTGCCTTTGTACTTAATGCCAGTGGGTGCCTCAGCTGTGACAGAGTGTCCAGCAGAGCAGCTCTCTCCCCGCCCCAGCGTGGCAACAGTCAGTCCGGGCAATGTGTAGCAGCCTCTGGAACAGGCCGGCTGCAACACACAACATTCTGACAAAGCAGCAGGAGAATCAAATACACAGGACTAGATGTTAAGAAGTCCCTTGTGCCAGTAGGTGGGGAGCATTTCACGACATTCATTGATTGCTGAGAGTGGTCGACGCTCAACATCGGGGGGGGGGGGGGGGGGGGGGGGGCGGGGGGCGGGGGGGGGGGGTACGTATACGTATATCTTGGCCTGGGTAACCTTCAGGACAGCTGGGCACAGGACACATCATCAGTAGTGTACCCTTGCATCACTGGGTGTTTCGGCCTTTTATCACTATACACCCTCCACAAGGGCGGCCCGCTGCAGGATGATCAGCCCTCAGCGTGTGTCCCGTGTCAAACTGCCCCAAAGATTCACCATGATGTACTTGGGGCCCAGCATGGGTCTTTCCGCATGAGCCAAATCCAACGGCTGCTTCTTTCAGCCACGTCTGAGAGTGATCTTATGGTCTTCTGCAGAGCCTGACCGTGGATTCCAAGCTCCTTCAGCAGTCTGATGGTAGATGACGCAACAAATCCTCTGCATCCCACTTCAACTGGATAAACGTTGATGTTCCAGCCACGCTGCCTTGCCTCTGCTGCAAGCTCTGCGTAGCGCAGCTTCTTACGCTCATAGGCCTCCACAACAGAGTTCTCCCATGGAACTGTGAGCTCTATGATGTAAGCAGTCTTCTGTGAAAGGGACCAGAACACCAAGTCTGGCCTGAGGTTGGTTGAAGCAATTTCAGGTGGAAAGATTAGTTGTCGGCCGATGTCCGCCAGCATCCTCCAGTCACGGGCCCTGCATAGGTTTCCTTCTTCTGATCTAGTGGAAGGATGTTTAGGTGTTTTCTGTCCTTCTCGGACAAAGGTTGTCGCCCTTAAGTGGGAGGGGTTGCTTGCTCTCGGAGGCAAGGAGTTGGTCGCACACAGCCTGTTCTCAAGGGCTGTTGCCAGGCTTTTTAATACCTGATTATGCCGCCACGTGTATCTCCCTTGCGTGAGGCTGGTCTTGCAGCCTACCATGATGTGTTTGAGGGTCGCTGGAGTTGGGCAGAGGACACAGGTTGGATCCTCGCCGTACCACTGATTGAGGTTCTTTGGTGATGGAAGGACATCGTATGTCGCTCTGATGATGAAGCTGATCTTGCTTGATTCCATTTCCCATAGTTCTTTCCAGCTGATCTTCCTCCACTCTACACCTTCCCACTGCATCCATTGCCCCTGTTTGGCAAGAGAGACCGCCTTTGCACTTCTTGCGGCCTCCTCCTGTCGCCGCACCTCCTCAACCACCAATGTCCTCCGCTCTGATGTTGTGGCCTTTCGCCAAGTTGGTTTACTTGTCGTAAGGCCAAAGCCTCCTCTTCCCTGCTGCACTTGCCCCACGACGTCTTTGTGCCTCAGGGCTGATGAAGCTTGCTGTACTGCATCAGATGGTGTCCACTTCCGGCCGGTTACTAGGGGCGGCGCAACAGCACTGATGGTCTTGTCTCTAGAGTCCCTCAGTGTCATCTGGAGTCTTACTTTGGAACACTTGTATTCCTCTGTTAGACTAGTGAGAGGTAGTTCCAGGACCCCTTTGCCATAGAGGCCGATGTTAGTTAGACATCGTGGGACACCGAGCCATTTCTTCGCGTATGAAGTTATGGTTCGCTCCATCTTCTCTACAGTTGTTATTGGAGCTTCATAAACGGTCAGTGGCCACATTGTCCGAGGAAGGAGTCCACTGGAGGACATGGGGAGGTGAGGTTTCGGGTCGAGACCCTTCTTCATCCCACTCCGGACCACTCGCGCCTAAATAAAATATTGCTGCTGCTTCTATTTTATAATATAAAGTGAAGAACTCTCCGCTGACTGGTTAGCACACAACAAAAGCTTTTCACTGTACCTCGGTACACGTGACAATAAACTAACCTGAACTGAACATTTTGACCTCGAACATTAGCTCGATTTGCCTCTCCAGAGGGAATTTTATACTGATCCAGGAAATAGCTGGTTCAGTGATCACAAAACTGTCAAATAATGTAAAAGTCAACATGTTGATTCAGCAAAGTTTCCTTGTGTGATCAATAGGCCTCCACCACCTCAGGCAGCTGAGGAAATTCAGTCTCTCTGAGGATCCTCCAGTGCTTCTACTCTGGGGCTGTAGAAAGCATCTTGTCTGGCCACATTTCAATCGGGTTTGGGAACAGCTCTGCCCAGGACAGGAAGGCTCGGCAGAAGGTAGTGCGTTCGGCCGAACGCACTATGGGAACTACACTCACCCCCCTGCAGGACCTATACACCAGGAGGTGCAGATCCAGAGCCAGCAACATAATGGGGGACCCCTACCCCCCCAGCAACGGACTGTTCCAGCTGCTACGGTCAGGTAAGCGCCTCCGCTGTCACGCTGTGAAAACAGAGAGGACGAGACACAGGCCATCAGGACTAAACTCTCTTCTCACCAGGGACTAATTTACTGCTGTGTTGTGTCTTTAAAAAAAAAAATTCTGTTCTGTTCTGTGTTCTGTTGTTTTTGCACAATCCACAGGCATTGCCACTTTCATTTCACATCTTGTATGTGTATGTGACAAATAAAGTTGCCTTGACTTGACTTGAGGGGGCCTCATTCCGACACCAATGTAGATGGGACCGGCATATCATTCGCTGGAGATGAGCACAAAATGTTTGAGTGACAAGCTGCCCCATCGGGGAACGATGACATAATAATTGTGATTTTTCCCAGATAAATGTTCAGACACCCGCCCCTCGGTCACTTTAAGCAAACCTTCCTTCGAAGAGATCTGGATCAACAAGACGGCCACCATTCTGTGTAAGGTGGTTCACGGTGATTTAGAGGGATTCAGGGTAACCTGGCAAGTGAATAGACTGAAGAGAGAAGACGGGGTGACAACTCGTGGTGCAGAGAGGATCGGAGATGCAGACACCATCACCAGCGGACTGACGGTTCCCGCTGCAGAGTGGGAGAGTGGGGCTCTGTACACCTGTGTGGTGGAGGACAACAGTTTGCCAACACCGGAGATCAGATCCTTGGAGAAGCCGACAGGTACGTGTGGACAGAGGTTGGTGCGAGTCTGATCTGAGCAAATGGACAGACTTATCACATCCAGCATAGAGAATAATTGCAGGAGCAGGCCATTCAGCCCTTCGATCCTGCACGGACATTCAATATGAGCACGGCTGATCATCCGTATCAGTACTCGCTTCCCGCATTCCCTCCTTATCCCTTCATCCCTTTACCCTAAGAACTGGATCCAACTCATTCTTGCATATATTTAATAATTGGGACTTCAGTGCTGTCTGTGGCAGAGAATGCCCAGGTTCACCGCTGTCCGGGTGAAGACATTTCTCCCCGTCTCACACCTACACACCTTCACCTCAGACTGTCGTCTCCTGGTCTGGATTCCCCAATATCTCAAACATTCTTCCTCTGCCTCACCTGTCCAATCCGGTTAAGAATTTAATAATTTCTCTCAGACTTGAGTCGGGACTGGAAGAGCAGGGAGCTGGAGGCAAAGGCCAGCAGATCATTTAAGCAGAAGGGGAGATGGAACAGACAGCGCAGGACAAGGCAGGTCCATTTCTGTAGAGTCTCAGCATTTAGTGGTTCCTGTTGATTAACTAACCAATTTTAAACTCACTGGAAGCGATAGTTCAGTTTAGTTTGGAGATACAGCGCAGTATTAGGCCCTTCAACCCACCAAGTCCGTGCTGACCAGCAATCCCCACACACTAACACTACCCAACACACAATGTACAATTAAACCAAGCCAATACGCCTACAAACATGTACGTTTTTGGAGGAAACCGGAGCACCCAGAGAAAACCCACGCGGTCACGTACAAACTCCATACAGACAGCCCCATAGTCGGGATCAAACCCCATGTCTCTGGCATTGTAAGCAGCAATTCTACCACTGCGCCACCATGGTGCCCTGTAACACGCACCAGAGGCATGATTTATATTCCATACATCCCTACAATGAGCAGAAAGGAAAAGCCTTCAGTTTCAGGTGAACTGAGGTCCCTCAGGATGTAAACGGTGTCCATGTCAGTATAAGATTGGAACGTGGGTACACAAAAAGCTGGAGAAACTCAGCGGGTGCAGCAGCATCTAAGGAGCGAAGGAGATAGGCGACGTTTCGGGTCGAGACCCTTCTTCAGACTGGTCAGGGATCAGGGAAACGAGAGATATAGACGGTGATGTGGAGAGATAAGGAACAATGAATGAAAGATATGCAAAAAAGTATCGATGATAAAGGGAACAAGCCATTGTAAGCTGTTTGTGGTGTGAAAATGAGAAGCTAGTGCGCTTGGGGGGTGGGGGAGGGAGATAGAGAGAGAGGGAATGCCAGGGCCCGAGGGCTGAGGGAGAGGTGGGAAGGGGAGGAGACAGCAAGGGTTAACAGAATTGAGAAAATTCAATATTCAAGCCCAAAGGATGCAAGTCTGTTAACCCTTGCTGTCTCCTCCCCTTCCCACCTCTCCCTCAGCCCTCGGGCCCTGGCATTCCCTCTATCTCTATCTCCCTCCCCCACCCCAGTCGCACCAGCTTCTCATTTTCACACCACAAACAGCTTACAATGGCTTGTTCCCTTTATCATCGATACTTTTTTGCATATCTTTCATTCATTGTTCCTTATCTCTCCACATCACCGTCTATATCTCTCGTTTCCCTGATCCCTGACCAGTCTGAAGAAGGGTCTCGACCCGAAACGTCGCCTATCTCCTTCGCTCCTTAGATGCTGCTGCACCCGCTGAGTTTCTCCAGCTTTTTGTGTACCCTCGATTCTCCAGCATCTGCAGTTCCTTCTTTAAAAAATAAGATTGGAACGTATTGGGTAAGTACAGAATTACTGATTCAGTCTAACTCGGGTTCTCTCTGTTCCCAGATGGAGTTGAGAGTCGTCCTCACGTCTACCTCCTCCCCCCTTCATTGGATGAGGTGGAGACGGATGAGACGGCCACCTTGACATGCCTGGTCACCAGATTCTCTCCTGCTGACATCTATGTGGCCTGGATGGCCAACGACACCCTTCTGAAGACGGGGATCGTGAACCAGCCCGTGACCAAGGACACCAGGAATGGGTGGAACACCCTGACCAGTCAGTTGAAGGTTTCTCCAGAGGAGTGGAACAGTGGCACCACCTTCTCCTGTGTTGTGGGACATGGATCCATCACAAGCAGCCTATTCAGAAGCATCAATAAATCTCACAGCAAACCCACCCTGGTCAATGTCTCACTTGTTCTGACTGATAGCTTTAAATCTTGTGTGTAACATGATTCATTTCTCAAACACTTGTTTTGTTTATTTCTGGATTTATTAACCAGAGGATGATGGGTTAGCTTCCTAATACATCATCAAAATGTGAACCTTTGTGAATCATTAAAAACTAAATTCCACACGAGATACAAATTAAGCCACAGCCATGATTCACCACAAATGTCTGAGCTTCTGGATACATTTACAGAACTTTTTCTGCCATGCTTGATCAGATTTCATCCCTGTATGGGATCACACGAGGTATTAAATCTATGTATGTGTCAATGTTCCAATAAAATTCAATAAATGTGATGTGAAAAAGGTTTTGTGTGCATGTTCTTGACTGGTGTGTTTTGACAATAGACAATAGGTGCAGGAGGAGGCCATTCGGCCCTTTGAGCCAGCACTGCCATTCAATGTGATCATGGCTGATCATCCCCAATCAGTACCCCATTCCTGCCTTCTCCCCATATCCCCTGACTCCGCTATCATTAAGAGCCCTATCTAGCTCTCCCTTGAAAGTATCCAGAGTACCGGCCTCCACCGCCCTCTGAGGCAGAGAATTCCACAGACTCACCACTGTCTGTGAGAAAAAGTGTTTCCTCGTCTCCGTTTTAAATGGCCTACTCCTTATTCTAAAACTGTGTTCTGGACTCCCCCACTATCGGGAACATGTTTCCTGCCTCTAGCGTTTCCAACCCCTTAATAATCTTATTAATAATCTACAATAAGATATTGTTTTGTTCAACAAGATAATGTTTCAATAATGTTTTGGGTTGCAGTACATGAGTAAGTTATAGAAACATATAAAATTATAAAAGGACTGGACAAGCTAGATGCAGGAAAAATGTTCCCAATGTTGGGCGAGTCCAGAACCAGGGGCCACAGTCTTAGAATAAAGGGGAGGTCATTTAAGACTGAGGTGAGAAAAAACGTTTTCACCCAGAGAGTTGTGAATTTATGGAATTCCCTGTGGAGGTCAAGTCACTGGATGGATTTAAGAGAGAGTTAGATAGAGCTCTATGAGCTTGTGGTGTCAAGGGATATGGGGAGAAGGCAGGCACGGGTTATTGATAGGCTAGATGCAGGAAGATTGTTCCCGATGTTGGGGAAGTCCAGGACAAGGGGTCACAGTTTAAGGATAAGGGGGAAATCTTTTAGGACTGAGATGAGAAAAACATTTTTCACACAGAGAGTGGTGAGTCTCTGGAATTCTCTGCCACAGAAGATAGTTGAGGCCAGTTCATTGGCTATATTTAAGAGGGAGTTAGATGTGGCTAAAGGGATCAGGGGGTATGGAGAGAAGGCAGGTACAGGATACTGAGTTGGATGATCAGCCATGATTATATTGAATCATAGAATTCATAGCAAAAGGATTTGAGTACAGGAGCAGGGAGGTTCTACTTCAGTTGTACAGGGTCTTGGTGAGACCACACCTGGAGTATTGCGTACAGTTTTGGTCTCCAAATCTGAGGAACAACATTATTGCCATAGAGGGAGTGCAGAGAAGGTTCACCAGACTGATTCCTGGGATGTCAGGACTGTCTTATGAAGAAAGACTGGATAGACTCGGTTTATACTCTCTGGAATTTAGGAGATTGAGAGGGGATCTTATAGAAACTTACAAAATTCTTAAGGGGTTGGACAGGCTAGATGCAGGAAGATTGTTCCCGATGTTGGGGAAGTCCAGGACAAGGGGTCACAGCTTAAGGATAAGGGGGAAATCCTTTAAGACCGAGATGAGAAAGACTTTTTTCACACAGAGAGTGGTGAGTCTCTGGAACTCTCTGCCACAGAGGGTAGTTGAGGCCAGTTCATTGGCTATATTTAAGAGTGAGTTGGATGTGGCCCTTGTGGCTAAGGGGATCAGAGGGTATGGAGAGAAGGCAGGTACGGGATACTGAGTTGGATGATCAGCCATGATCATATTGAATGGCGGTGCAGGCTCGAAGGGCTGAATGGCCTACTCCTGCACCTAATTTCTATGTTTCTATGTTTCTATGTGAATATGTAAACATAGTGCAAACGGGGGAAGAGAAAAAAATAAAAAGTTCAATAAATAACAAATACTGCAAATGACAAATAATTATATCGTCTTTCATTGTTGTGTTTAATAGTAAGATTAAATGAGAACTTACCAGTTCGAAGTTTGATCTGTATTTTATGAGGAGTTACGATGAGGGATTACGTGAAGACCCCGTCCAGCACGCATGCGCGACATTTCTTCAAAGCAGCGGTGTGGATTCACAGAAAAAACACAACAATTGAAATAAATATAGTAAAGAAAAAATAAGAACTTAATTACCAGTTGATCTGTATAATAGAGGGTGGGAGCGGAGGGCACGTAATCCCTCATCGTAACTCCTCATAAAATACAGATCAAACTTCGAACTGGTAAGTTCTCATTTAATCTTACTATTTTACTTCGGAGTCACGTGAGTGACTACGTGAAGACTTCAAAGCTCTGTAATACTGAACCGTGTACCAGCTCATGCTTCACTCACTGTCTGAAGACCTTAGAGGGAGGAAGTATGTTGTTACAATCAACAATAACCTGTTTGTGAACAATAAAGGTTTATTAATGACAACAACAAACAGAGAGCTCCCCCGGCTTAAATTAAATATTAGCTGCAGACTCTAAAATTCTGTCTGCAAATGTAGCAGGTTCCGCCAGCGGCTTATTATAAAACCTTTGGAAAGTTCTTTCCGAGGACCATCCTGCTATGGCCAGAATATGGTCCATAGGCACGTCCATTCGCCTAGCCGCCGACGTAGATGCAGCCCTGGTGGAGTGAGATTTGTAAACATTAGTATTGACTCCCGCGGACTTAAGCACCTGCTTGAGCCACCTTGAGATGGTTTGGCTCGTCACCTGACCATGAGGCATCTTGTGGCTTATCCATAAGGCTTTTTCTCTCCCTCTTAAGTTGTATGTTGTGTCTATGTAATTGGCGAGATGGGTCTTGGCACACAGCCGTGGGTCAGATGAATATGCCCGGAACTCCATGACTGGAGGCGTGGTACCTGGTCTAGTTTGTTTGACCAGTCCCTGAATATGAAATGTGAAACAGTCCAATGACTCTGTCTTGCTGTCCAGCCTCAGAAGGTGGAGGGACTGTACCCTTTGAGTTGACACTAGTGCCATGAGCATGACTGATTTCAGAGTAAGTTGTTCCAGCGTGAGTGACCTGGGTGGTGGCCATCCCCTAAGGTACGTCAGTACAATGCTGACATCCCAGATCTGAGTGTACCTTGGTCTGGGGGAATTGGTGTTAAAAATGCCCCTCATGATTTTGACCACTAGTGGATGGGACCCCAAAGCCAGTTGTCCTGCTGCAGGAACCAAATAAGCTGACAACACACTCCTGGCTGTATTAATAGCGCTGTAGCTGAGTCCTTCCCGATGTAATCCAACCAGAAACTCCACAACACTGGTGGCTGTAGCTGTAGTGTAGGTAGTTCCTGTTTTGGAGCAATACCGTTCCCATTTTCTTATGTTGGTCAGGTATTGTCTCCTGGAGGACTCCCGGTGGGATGCGGTCATCATGTTGATGGCGGAATCCAATTGAATCTTGCGTAATACCCGACTGATGAGGCAGGAGGAAAAGCATAAAAGAACATTTTCCCCCAATGCAGCGAGAATGCATCAACTGCTGCTGCCTCAGGGTCTGGTTCCCAAGCGACATACGTTGGTACCTGGTGATTCAGCCTGGATGCAGATCGATATCTGGTGTGCCATATTGCTTTGTAATTTCAGCAAATATTTTGGGATTTAACATCCATTCGATGTTATCATTGAATTTGCGTGACCTGGTGTCTGCCACTGTATTTTGCTTACCTGGTAGGTAAGTTGCTGATAACCAAATATGTCTTTCGACACACCATTGCCAGATTAGGTTGACCAAATTGTCACACGATATCGACTTTACACCACCCATGTGATTGATATAAGCCACCACCGTGGTATTATCTAATTGCAACCGGACATGTGCATGATGCGTATTAGATGAATATGCTTTTAAACTATAAAATGCACCCAACATTTCTAAGTAGTTGATACCCCGTGTCTGTAGGCAAGATGATTCAAAATTAGTCCATCTTCCCCCTGTGCTGGATTGCATGTTAGTTGCTCCCCAGCCCAAAGCACTGGCATCCGTTTGAATGGTTAATACTGGGTTGGTAATTATTATGGGACTGGAACTGAGCCTAACGTTCCTTGTCCACCATTGTAACTCTGGAATGGATTCAGCAGTTAAATTCATAGCTCGGTCAAAGTGACCTGAGTTTTGCTTTAGTGCATGCACTTTTGCTCTTTGCAAATTTTGATAGTGCAAAGGCCCAAATTGTACAGCTGGAAAGCTGCTACCATTTTACCAATAACTCTAGCTACCTTCCGTATGGTTGGCTGATGTTTATCCATGAGTTTGTTGCATGATAGTGCCAACTCTGATGCTTTCCCCTTCGGCAGAGTTACAATCATGCGAACAGTATCAATCGTAAATCCAAGATAGTCCATGGTAGTGGATGGTGTAAAATTGGATTTATCTGGATATATGACAAACCCCAAAGTTTCAAACAAACGTTTGGTCGCTGCTACTGCCGAAATGGCTGTCTCCAAGGTTTTCCCTACTATTAAAATGTCGTCTAAGTACGCCATGACTATATGCTTTTGTTTCCTCAATAATGCCAAGGCGGGTTTTAAGATTTTAGTGAACAACCTTGGAGCGGAGGTTAGCCCATTTGGTAAGGCTTTAAATTGCCATAGCTGTTTCATCCAGATAAACTTTAAGTATTTACGATGCTCCTTGTGTATGGATACTGAGTAATAGGCATCTTTTAAATCAATGCTTGCTGGAAAGTACCCTCTAGAAACCAATAGTCTGGCTGTTTCAAAAGTTTCCATCTTGAAATGTATATACCTAACAGACTTGTTTAAAGTAGTTAAGTCAATGATGATGCGACATCCACCATCTTTTTTGATTTTAGTGAAAATATTAGACACAAATTCCAAAGGTTCATGTTTTGTTCTTTCAATGATACCTTTTGCTAGTAGCCTCATCAGTTCAGCTTGACCCTCTTGTTTCTCTTTGACTGAGAGGGTGAATACCCTTTGGGGTATATGCTGAACTGGCGGAATGTTTTCATGAACAAAGTCAATTTTATAGCCATGAATGCTGCTGAGTATATACTTGTCATTAGTGATGGATTCCCATGCATCCAAAAACAAGTGCAATCTCCCCCTGTTAGTATAGAGCCCCTACTGCTCATATGCTGAGAGGAACCAGACCCACCTACCTCCATGGTTATTGGTGCTTCTTCTGCCTCTTCGCTGGACGATGAGGCGTCTGCTGGGCTGCAGAGGGCTGCTGTTGATGTTGATGTTGTTGGGGGTGGCGCATTTTCCATGGGGTCCGCTCTGGGCCCTGGCCTAAAAAAGGCTTACGGGGAATGGTTGCGGACCCCGAGCTTTCACCAGTCCCATATGGTGGTCGACGACTGGTGGACGCCGTGGGGTACTGCCGCCTGCGTTTGTTAGGTCTGCTCGGTCCCAAACCTGCCCTCACGAGACCAAAGGTCTTGGATTCTTCCTCTAGGTCTTTCACCTTTTTCGGAAGGTCCTTCCCAAAGAGCAGAATTGGAGGTTCTGAACCCGGTGTTTTGCAAAGTCCCGCAAATTTAGGGTTGAGGGCAGGCTTGATGATTTCCTTCCGTAAATTGTTTATTTCATATTGAGTGGTGCACAGCAGAGCTAATGTGTCTTGCTGATTTGTGGAGATGTCCACACCATCAATGGACCGAGCATATGATGTTATTCCTGCAGTCAGGAGTTTAAGGATTTTCTGGAGCTTCAACTCCAGGTTCCTGATGTTCTGCCCCAAATGTCCCCAAATTTGGCTGTTTACAGCTGGTACATTCAATGATGTACAATTTTCTGGGGCTGTATATTGTTCAAGAGCCTCATTGACCACCTGTTCTTGTAGGGGTTTTGAGGACAGGTGGTCAATGCTGTCTGCAAGTTTCGGCTCTAACGGCCGACCCGCTCGTGGAATGGCCACGTAGCGGTTGACCATACCCAGCAGCTCTTCCTGATCCTGTACACCCTGCGTACTCCGGACATCTTCAGCCAGTGACCCCTCTTCTTGACCAGCCCAGACCTGGTCGCCAATGCTGCCTTCAAAAGAAGGTGAAGCAATGGCCAGTGCCGTAAAGGGCACTGCGGGAGTGCCTGAGCTCCCTTGGCGAGTCTGCTGCTGCTGCTCTCTCAGAAGATCTCGCTGGAGCAATTGCTCCATAAGCCGTTCCATTCGGCTTAGGCGGCTGCCTGTGCCGCTCTCGAGCGGTGAGGCATCTTCATCCGAATCGTCGGACACTACCGCCCGGTTCTGGCTGCAGGTACCTCCATCCCGCTGCTCAGGCAGCACGAGCGGTGCTGGGCTCGGCTCGGTAGTTATACCCGCCGCCTCTTGCCCCCCCTCCAAAGAACATTCCTCAACGGAGGACGAACGGGGGCGAGCTGCAGACTTCTTCCCTCTGGTCTTGCTCATTCTTTCTGGAAAACAAGCAGACCACAGAGAAAAAGACACACGGCCACGGTAAAACTTACCTGTCGGCCCGACTTTTCAATTTGTAGCGGGAGCGCCTTGAACTCCCGTTCGTCGCGGGTGCACTGCATGAACGCTAATGTCGCGCATGCGTGCTGGACGGGGTCTTCACGTAGTCACTCACGTGACTCCGAAGTAAAATAGCCTGATCGCTGTGGGGAAGAAGCTGTTCCTGAACCTGGACGTTACAGTTTTCAGGCTCCTTCCTGATGACAATGGTGAGCCAGGCCACGATGCGACCAGGACTAGGCCACAATGCTATATATTTCTGTGCTTTCACAACTTCAGTTTATTTCCAAAACACCTCAGTGGCCAGGACACTGAGAAGACCAAGCCTGCTGTTCCGTAAAATTAGTGTCACAGGGTCAGCCCACTCATTGTTGTCGGCCCTCTGTGTGTGGCATCTCAGACTAGTTGTCTTGCTGCTAATTTGAAGAGTGGGGTCGAGTATTTGTATTTGTACAATTGTTTGTCGATACTGGACAAGAGGCCCATCAGAAAGTCCACTGTGTGGATGGAGCTTGGTACAGGCGTGTTGGCATTGGAGTGATCATGGAGTCATAGATTTATACAGTACGGTAACAGGCCCTTCGGCTCAGCTTGCCTTTGACAACCAAGCTGCCCGATCTACACTAGTCCCGTCTCCCCGTGTTTGGCCCAAATCACTAATCATCTCATGTTCATAAGTGATAGGAGCAGAATTAGGCCATTCGGCCCATCAAGTCTACTCTGCCATTGAATCATGGCTGATCTATCTCTCCTTCCTAACCCCATTCTCCCCTTGACACCAATACTAATCAAGAATCTATCTGTCTCTGCTATAAAAATACCCATTGAGTGGGCCTGCACAGCCTTCTGTGGCAATGAATTCCTCAGATTCACTACCCTGTGACTAAAGAAATTCCTCCTCATCTTCCTAGAGGAACATCTTTTAATTCTGAGGCAATGGTCCTAGACTCTCCCATGAGTGGAATTATCCTTTCACATCTGCTCTATCCAGTCCTTTCATTATTTGTCCAATCCATGTACCTGTCCAAGTAATAATAGTTTCTGCCTGAACTACCTCCCCCGCAACACATTCCATGTCCCCAGTGCCCTCTGTGTGAAAAAGTTGCCCCTCAGATTCCCATTAAATCTGTCCCCCATCACCTTCACCCCATGTCCTCTGGTTCTTGATTCCCCTACTATGGGTAAAGGTTGTACATCTGTCTGTCTCACCATCTCCAGCATTCTTGTCAAATGTGGTTATCTCTTTTGATATTGGGCCGATAGTAACTGGACCATGTTGTGGTTAGTTGAGCAGTTGGTACTCTTGAGGAAAGGGAATGTCTCTCCAGAAAGTCACTGCTTTCTGGAGAGACACAAAGTCTGGAGAGACAGAAAGTCACAAAGTGTCTCGTGCAGACTGGTGTTCCAGGGTTCACATTACTCAGCCAGGGAGAGTACATCAACTAAGAATGAAAATGGATTCCAGACCAAATCCATATCAAACATAACTATTTGGTTAAACATAACTGGTTGCATCGTGGCTTGGTTCAGCAACTTGAACGTCCAGGAGTGGAAAAGACTGCAGAAAGTTGTGACCACTGCCCAGTCCACCATCGGCTCTGACCTCCCCGCCATCGAAGGGATCTATCGCAGTCGCTGCCTCAAAAAGGCTGCCAACATCATCAAAGACCCACACCACCCTGGCCACACACTCATCTCTCCGTTGCCATCGGGAAGAAGGTACAGGAGCTTGAAATCTGGAACATCCAGCTTCAGGAACAGCTACTTCCCCACAGCCATCAGGCTATGAAACACGACATCAAACAAACTCTGAACAATAACAGCCTATTGCACTTTATCCGTTTATTTATTGTGTATATATTTGGTCTATGGTCTAAAGACACACTGAACTTTTATCTCCTGTTCTGTATTATGTTTGCATGTTCTGTTGTGCTGCAGCAAGCAAGAATTTCATTGTCCTCTCTGGGACACATGACAATAAAACTCTCTTGACTCTTGAAACATCAATTACCAAAGTTTCAGAGAACTTGCAGTTACTATGATAACATCTTTGTGTCAGATCTGATCCTCAAGTCAAGTCAAGTATCCTTTAACACATTACCAGAGAAATGATAACGTCTTTGTGTCAGGTCTGATCCTGCTTGAAACCTGCAGAGACCCCGCGAGAGGCTACATGTGTGTTTGTGTCAATGTAACCTATCAATGTTCAATAAAGAATATACATGTAGTGTTGGAGTTGGTGTTGCCTGTTGGTGCGTTTTGGGAGGTGTTGCCAAGTTGGTGGGGAACAGGTGACCTGGATCTAAGATTGCACTCTATACATTTCTACAGATTATGTAAATATACATGTATTAGTCTCCTCCGTCCAAAGAATACAACATTCTGAAGGAGGGTCTCGACCCGAAACGTCACCCATTCCTTCTATCCAGAGATGCTGCCTGTCCTACAGAGTTACTCCAGCATTTTGTGTCTATCTTCGATGTAAACCAACATCTGCAGTTCCTTCCCACACATTCCTCATAAACCTTTCTGGCCTTTAAAATATTCAAAGCTAATGAAGAGGGAAAGGAGTTTTGATCATCTTTGTGAATGCATTTGATAAACTCATTCAGAAAGTGGAAAGATACAGAAGGAAGGGCCAGTGATGAGCTTTGCCTGTGGCAATGTGTTCAGGGCTGAAGCTATTCACTATATGTATTGATAGTTGGGATATCGGATAGAAAGCCACACGACCAAGTTTGCCGCTCACACAAGGCAAGCAAAAGTGTCAACAGAGCCTCTGGACGGTGTCATTGCTGAGATAAGTATACATGATGTGAATGGGCAAATCTGTGGCAAGGACCTGCTCAATGTGTGTGGACCACATCCAAATAGACAATAGATGCAGGAGGAGGCCATTCGACCCTTCGAGCCTAAACCGCCATTCAATTTGATCATGGCTGATCATCCCCAATCAGTACCCCGTTCCTGCCTTCTTCCCATATCCCCTGACCGCTATCTTTTTTTTTTGTAAAATATTTTTATTAGAAGTAAATACATATTAAGAAGAGATAATATAAAATCGAAAAAAAAGAAAACATATTATTCGTCACATACATTCTTAATATTTTTAAAATTTACGGTCAATCTTATTTATACTTCTATATTTTTTTATTATTTTATAACAGTAGGAAATAAAGAGAAATAATAAAAAGAAAAAGAAATAAGAAACAACTAAAAAATCAATAAAATGAGTGGAGTATTAAGCAAGATATTCTTCATTGGAGATATATTCGTGACCTATTGTATATAATTCTTCATCTATTCCTTCATTCAGGCTTCAGTCAGGGTCTCGAACCGGACCACCTTAACCCTTTAAGTATTCAATAAATGGAGACCATATTCCTCTGAATTGATCTAACCTGTCCATTAGTCTTAATCTTTCCAGGTGAAGTGTCTCCAACATTTCTGTAATCCACATTTTGATTGTGGGGGATATGGGACCTTTCCAAAATCTTAGTATTAATTTTTTACTAATTATTAAACTATAACCAATAAAAATTATTTGTTGTGTTGTTAGTATCTGATCCGTTTCTAATATTCCTAATATAATTAATTTTGAGTCTGGAATTAAATTTGCATTAACTACATTCGTGATTATCTTAAAAATTTCTGTCCAAAAATTAGTAATTTTTGTACATTTTGTGAATAAATGCGTTAGATTAGCTTCTAACTGTTGACATTTATCACATATAGCGGAAACATTTGAGAAAATTCTGTTTAATTTGGATTTTGAGAAGTGTAATCTATGTATAACTTTAAATTGTATCAAGGAGTGTCTGGCATTTAATGAGCAATGGTGTATATGTTGTAAACTTTCATTCCATACTTCTACACTAATTGTTTGACCTAATTCGTTTTCCCATGCTTGTCTATATTTTTCCGTATTTGGTAAATCATTTTCCAATATAGGATATTCTTAAGTAGTTTATTCAATAAGGGTGGGAAATTGGATTTAAATAAAGAATCATATCTTTTTGTTACATAAATTCCAAGATATTTGATTTTTTCATTTGCTATCTTAAAAGGATATTGTTGTAATATATGTAAGTTATTTCCCATTATTGGCATAAGTTCACTTTTATTCCAATTAATTCTATATCCTGAAAACGATCCAAATTGAGTTATTAAATCTAACAAGTTAGGGATACTAATTTCCGGCTTTGTGATCTTCTTCTTCTTGCGTTTGAGGCAACAGAAGTCCGCAGCAGGTTGATGCCATCCGGTTCGACATCCGTAGGTGCCCGCCCTAAAAAGGGCGCATGCTTCGGGTTGGCGCCAAGCTACGGCGCTGCTGCTGTCTCCGTTTGTTGTCGTTCGCCTGACTGAAGTCAGTTGACAGGGCTCACCACGGGGAGGTCGACAACATGAGCCCCGGCTTTGTGATATAAAGTAATACATCATCTGCATACAAAGAGATTTTATTTTCAGTTTCTTTAGTTTCATACCCGTATATTTCACGATGCAATCTCACGGATTTTGCTAGTGGTTCTATTGCAAGTGCAAACAGTAGTGAGGATAAAGGGCAACCTTGTCTGCAGCCTCGGAATAAGTTAAATGTAGTTGTTAACATTTGGTTTATTAATATTCTAGCTGTTGGCTTGGTATATAGTAACTTAATCCATGTTATAAACTTCTCCCCCAACTGAAAAGATTCCATAACCGAAAATAAATAATACCATTCAATCTGATCAAAAGCTTTCTCTGCGTCCAACTAAATAATTGATAAATCCTTATTAATGTTTCTTTTCGAGTATATAATATTGAATAATCTTCTCAGGTTGTTTGAGGAGTATCGTTTTGGTATAAATCCTGTATGATCTGAATGAATTAGTTTATTAATCACTGTATTTAGTCTTTGTGCTAGTATTTTGGTTAATATTTTTTGATCAGTATTTAAAAGAGATATAGCTCTATGTGACCCTGGGTCATCCAGATTTTTATCTGATTTAGGTATAAGGGTTATAATAGATTCATTTAATGTTTCTGGTAATTTCTGTTGTGCATAAATGTGTTCATATAGTGTCTTCAAACGTGGAGCTATCATATCATAAAATGTTTTATAAAATTCTGATCCAATACCATCTGGTCCTGGAGTTTTACCATTTTTTAATGATCTAATAGCTTCTTCAATTTCTTTAGTAGTTATTTCAACGTTTAATAATTCTCTATCTTCTAAATCCAGTCCTTTTAGATTACAATTTTTTAAGAATGTTTCTACTCCTATCCGATTTTCTTTCGTTTTGGCTGAATATAAATTTTTATAATATTGCAAAAATCTTTCGTTTATATCTTTAGTTTGTACTAGTAATTCCCCTTTATCTGATTTAATCCTATAGATGAATTTTTCTCCTTCCAATTTTCGTAATTGACGAGCCAATAATTTATGTGGTTTGTCTCCAAATTCAAATTGTATTTGTTTAGTATATTGGTATAGTTTTACAACTTAGTCTGACTGTATTTTATTTAATTTATATTTCAATGCAAAGATTTTATTATGTTTTATCATGGTTGGATTAACAGCATTCTCTGTGTCTAATTGTTTGATCTCCCTTTCCAATGCCTGTTGTTCCCTCCGATCCTCTTTATTATAAAATGTTTGAGAGGATATCATAATTCCACGAACATACGCTTTAAAAGTTTCCCATAATAGGGACGAAGATATTTCTGGCGTATCATTTATTTCAAAGAAATTCTTGATCTGTTTTGTGATATATTCTTGAGTTATTTTGTCTTTTAAAATTTGTGGGTTAAATCTCCATTGTCCTTGTTTTTCCGTTTTACCAGTTATTTTCATCATAAAAGTTAAAGGTGCATGATCTGAAATTATAATATTGTGATATTTTGAATTATACGTAAGTGGAATAAGGTTTAAATCTACCAGAAAATAATCTATTCTTGAATAAGTTTTATGCACAGATGAGTAAAATGAGTATTCTCGTCCTGTTGGGTTTTGCAATCTCCAAACATCTTTAATATTACTAGTATCTATATATGCATTTATTAACTCACTGGAGTGCGATTTAAGTTTCCGTTGTTTTGATGATCTGTCCAAATAAGGATCCAGTGTACAATTTAAATCTCCTCCAATTATTAGATTGTGTTGTGATAATTCCGGAATGGTATTAAATATTTTTTTTAAAAACAGCGGGCTATCAAAATTTGGGTCATATACATTGACAAAAATCATTTTTTGTGTGTATTATTCTTCTATTACAATAATATATCTACCGTCACTATCAGTTATTGTTGAAGTATGTTTAAATGCAGTGCCTTTACGAATTAATATTGCTACACCTCTAGATTTGTGTGTGAAAGAAGAATGATAGACTTTATCAATCCATTTAGCCTTTAATCTATGTTCTGGCTCTTTTTTTAAATGTGTCTCCTGGATGAATGCCACATCTACTTTAAGTGCTCTTAAATGTGCTAATACTTTACCTCTCTTAATTGGTTCATTAATACCTTTAACATTCCAGCTACAAAACGTTATTCCTCCATTCCCCATAATCGTATGTAAGTCTTGCATCTTTTATCTAAAGGAATATATAATAGAGCGAATGGTTCAGTTTGACATACCGAACTTTACACCTGAACTTTGAATAGATGAATTTCAAGGCCCTTGAGTATCTCTCACATATATATCTCCTTTGCATTCATTTATAATTCCACATAAAATGTAAAACAATAATAACAAGAAATAATATTAAAAAAGGGATAGATTAAGAGATTAGTAGGGTGCACAAAGAAAGAAAAAACTACATCTAGTATTAGTGTAGTTAGTGTTAGCCATACTAACATGGCTAGCAATCTAAAGACTTCCGTAGTCAATGTTACATACTCATCCATCTCCATGATTCACTAAAATTATTATTCCATAAAAAATATTTAAACCGGGGGTATTAAACTGTGATGTGTACATAGTTCATAGTCAAGTATATACTAATATATATACTTAATACTTATTAAAAACTATAATAATAAGAATATATTAAATATATATATATATAGAAAAAATAAAAGATAAAAAATAAAAAATAAATATAAAGTACCAGGGGGGATAAATGAAATCAAAGTTTATATTTTGTGTATTTATATTTACTACTTACTTAATTCTAGGTTAATAGGCTATAACTAATTATTAATCAATAATTGGTAGTTATTGGCTCTAATTAATAATGATACAAGTGTATTAATTTTAATATATGTTTGTATATGTTAGTATATGTCAATTATTAATATTAGTAGTGTTAGTATTCTAATTATTAGTATCCATGGAATAGTCTTCGATCCGTATCTCCTCGAGTCTCCCATCCGCATCCTTCTCCATCTTCTTTAGATGAAACAAGTCCATAGTCTATTCCAATCTTCAACCAATCTTGAAAGTACGATTTAATTGTTCGTTTAGTTCATCTTTGAAGATTTCATTCAGTCTACCTCTCGCTTCTTAATCCCTTGGGCAAAGCTCAATGCGTCCTCTGGATTTTTAAAGTAATGTTCTTCCTGGTTGTAGGTGACTCTCAGTGTGGCTGGGTATCTCATACTGTACTTCAGATTCTTCACTTCCCTCAAAATTCTTTTGGTCTCTTTGAACGCATTTCATTTCTTGGAGACCTCTGCTGGATAGTCTCGGTAAATGCTGATCGAGTCTTATTCATATTTAAGATTTCTACTTTTTACAATTTTATTCATCATTTCCTCCAAAACGTGATCATACTGGACTTTTACTATCATTTGTCTTGGAGGAGCATCTTGCTTTGTATAACGTCTCATTACTCTGTGTGCTCGGGCTAGCAAAGGCTTTTGTTTCAGAGATAAAATCTTTTGTAATAGGTTTGCAGTAAACTCTCGGGTATCTTGATTCTTTTCTCTCCCTTCTCGAATACCCACGATCCTTAGGTTCTGTCTTCTCTGGCGTCCTTCCAACTCAGTACACTTATCAGTAATTTTGCCCAGTAAGTCAGATGATCGTTGAATTTCTTTGACAAGTGTTTTCGTAGTCTGAGTACTTATTTCGACTAGTTCTTCAAGGTTTTTTATGGATGTTGATTGTCCCTTAATTTCTTCCAGCACAGGTTCCATTTCCATTTCCACATTATTTTCAATTTTTTCATTCAACTCTTCCATTATACTTGCAAATTAACCGTCACTACTTCTGTAATTTCCTTTTGCAGCTTGTCTGATAATTCCGTAGTCGAAAGAGTGATTTCAGACTTTAACTCCTTCATCTTTGCTTGTCAGAGAAGATATTACAGCAGTGCTTTGGCAGGATAGATTAGAGGGCTCGTCTAGGGAGGCTATTTGGGTGGAACTGAGAAGTGGGAACGGTGTAGCAACACTTTTAGGGGTGTATTATAGACCGCCAAATGGGGAGCGAGAATTGGAAGAGCAAATATGTAAGGAGATAGCAGATATTAGTAGTAAGCACAAGGTAGTGATTGTGGGAGATTTAAATTTTCCAAAAATAGACTGGGAAACACATTCTGTAAATGGGCTGGATGGTTTGGAGTTTGTAAAATGTGTGTTCAAAAAATGATAGTTTTTTGAAGCAGTACATAGAGGTATCGACCAGAGAAGGGGCAGTGCTGGACCTCCTGTTAGGAAATGAGGCAGGTCAGGTGACGGAGGTATGTGTTGGTGAGCACTTCGGGACCAGTGATCACAATACCATTAGTTTCAATATAATTATGGAGAGAGTCAGAACTGGACCTAGGGTGGAGATTTTTGATTGGAGAAAGGCTAACTTTGAGGGAATGCGTAAGGATTTTAAAGGAGTGAATTGGGACACTTTGTTTCATGGAAAGGATGTAGAAGAGAAATGGAGGACATTTAAAGGGGAAATTGTAAGAGTACAGAATCTTTATGTCCCTGTTAGGTTGAAAGGAAATAGTAAACATTGGAAAGAGCCATGGTTTTCAAGGGAAATTGGACACTTGTTTCGAAAAAAGAGAGATATCTACAATAATTATAGGAGGCATGGAGTAAATGAGGTGCTAGAGGAGTATAAAGAATGTAAAAAGAATCTTAAGAAAGAAATTAGGAAGGCTAAAAGAAGATATGAGGTTGCTTTGGCAAGAAAGGTGAAAGTAAACCCAAAGGGTTTCTACAGCTAAATTAATAGCAAAAGGATAACGAGGGATAAAATTGGACCATTAGAGAACCAGAATGGACAGCTATCTGCTGAGCCAAAAGAGATGGGGGAGATATTGAACAATTTCTTTTCTTCGGTATTCACCAAGGAGAAGGATATTGAACTCTGTGAGTTAAGGGGAAAAAGTAGAGTAGGTATGGAAACTATGAGATTCAAAGAGGAGGAAGTACTGACACTTTTGAAAAATATAAAAGTGGATAAGTCCCCAGGTCCTGACAGGATATTCCCTAGGACATTGAGGGAAGTTAGTGTAGAAATAGCAGGAGCTATGACAGAAATATTTCAAATGTCATTAGAAACGGGAATAGTGCCGGAGGATTGGCGTACTGCGCATGTTGTTCCATTGTTTAAAAAGGGTTCAAAGAATAAACCTAGCAATTATAGACCTATTAGTTTGACGTCAGTGGTGGGCAAATTAATGGAAAGGATACTTAGAGATAATATATATAAGCATCTGGATAAACAGGGTCTGATCAGGAACAGTCAACATGGATTTGTGCCTGGAAGGTCATGTTTGACAAACCTTCTTGAATTTTTTGAAGCAGTAACTAGGGAAATTGATGAGGGTAAAGCAGTGGATGTTGTCTATATGGTTTTCAGTAAGGCCTTTGACAAGGTTCCCCATGGAAGGTTGGTTAAGAAGGTTCAATCTTTGGGTGTTAATGGCGGAGTAGCAAGATGGATTCAACAGTGGCTGAATGGGAGATGTCGGAGAGTAATGGTGGATGGCTGTTTGTCAGGTTGGAAGCCAGTGACCAGTGGGGTGCCTCAGGGATCTGTGTTGGGTCCACTGTTGTTTGTCATGTACATCAATGATCTGGATGATGGGGTGGAAAATTGGATAAGTAAGTATGCAGATGATACTAAGATAGGTGGTGTTGTGGATAATGAAGTAGATTTTCAAAGTCTACAGAGAGATTTGGGCCATTTGGAAAAGTGGGCTGAAAGATGGCAGATGGAGCTTAATGTTGTTAAGTGTGAAGTGCTACATCTTGGCAGGACAATCAAAATAGGAAGTACATGGTAAATGGTAGGGAATTGAGGAATGCTGTGGAACAGAGGGATCTAGGAATAACTGTGCATAGTTCCCTGAAGGTGGAATCACATGTAGATAGGGTGGTAAAGAAAGCCTTTGGTGTGCTGGCCTTTATAAATCAGAGCATTGAATATAGGAGTAGGGAAGTAATGTTAAAATTGTACAAGGCATTGGTAAGACCAATTCTGGAGTACGGTGTACAATTTTGGTCGCCTAGTTATAGGAAGGATGTCAACAAAATAGAGAGAGTACAGAGGAGATTTACTAGAATGTTGCCAGGGTTCCAGCAACTATGTTACAGAGAAAGGTTGAACAAGTTAGGTCTTTATTCTTTGGAGCGCAGAAGGTTAAGGGGGGACTTGATTGAGGTCTTTAAAATTATGAAAGGGATAGACAGAGTTGACGTGGATACGTTTTTCCCATTGAGGGTAGGGAAGATTCAAACAAGAGGGCATGACATGAGAATTAAGGGACAGATGTTTCGGGGTAACGTGAGGGGGAACTTCTTTCCTCAGAGGGTGGTGGCTGTGTGGAATCAGCTTCCAGCAGAAGTGGTGGAGGCAGGATCGATTTTAACATTTAAGAGTAAAGTGGATAGGTATATGGACGTGAAGGGAATGGAGGGGTATGGTCTGTGTGCAGGTAGATGGGACTAGGGGAAAACAAATGGTCGGCACGGATTGGAAGGGCCGAGAGGGCCTGTTTCCGTGCTGTAATTGTTATATGGTTATATGGTTATCTCCATATTGATTTTTTCCATTTCTTCCCTAAAAATCATTTTTTCCAGTTCAATCTTTAATTCCAACTTCATTTCTTTTTTTAATTCTGCCATTTCTTGTACAAAAAAAATTTTGAGTTCTTCCATTTCCGATTTTTTTTTCGATTGTTTTGACACATCTTCTAGGGACAGTGTCCTACCTGAGGCCGAGGCTTCAGTCGGGCCTTGTTCTTGTTCAGCCATTTTTCTTGTATACCGGGATTTGGATTTATCCACAGGTGGGCTGCGCTGTGTTGCCATTACGGGTCGCACGCCTGATGACGTCACTCACGGCAGCCGGTGCAGAAACAGCAGATGCAGAAGCAGCAGCAGCAACAGATAGGTTTTCTCCCTGTTTTCTCCTCATTTTTTTCACGGAGGTGGCTGGCGTTACCTTCTAGTCCTCCATAGCGCCACCGGAAGTCTGACTCCGCTATCTTTAAGAGCCCTATCTAACTCTCTCTTGAAAGTGTCCAGAGAACCGGTCACCACCGCTCTCTCAGGCAGAGAATTCCACAGACTCGCAACTGTCTGTGTGAAAAAGTGTTTCCTCATCTCCGTACTAAATGGCTTACCCCTTATTCTTAAAATGTGCCCCCTGGTTCTGGACTCCCCCAACATTGGGAACATGTTTCCTGCCTCTGGCGTGTTAAAACCCTTAATAATCTTATATGTTGCAATAATATCCCCTCATTCAAGATTCAAAATTCAAAATATTGTCATGTGTTCTTGATAGGACAATGAAATTCTTGCTTTGCTTCAGCACAACAGAACATAGTAGGCAAGACTACAGAACAGATCAGTGTGTCCATATACCATTATATAAATACAGTGGCTTGCAAAAGTATTCATACCCCTTGAACTTTTTCACATTTTGTCATGTTACAACCACAAACGTAAATGTATTTTATTAGGATTTTATGTGATAGACCAACACAAAGTGGCGCATAATTGTGAAATGGAAGGAAAATGATACGTGGTTTTCAAATCTTTTTACAAATAAAAAACTGAAAAGTGTGGCGTGCAAAAGTATTCAGCCCCCTTTACTCTGATACCCCTAAATAAAATCCAGTGCAACCTATTGCCTTCAGAAGTCACCCAATTAGTAAATAGAGTCCACTTGTGTGTAATCTAATCTCAGTATAAATACAACTGTTCTGTGAAGGCCTCGGAGGTTTGTTAGAGAACATTAGTGAACAAACAATGTTCCTTGGGCATCAAGAAGCCCAAGGGACACACCAGACAGGTCAGGGATAAAGTTGTGGAGACGTTTAAAGCAGGGTTAGGTTATAAAAAAATATCCCAAGCTTTGAACATCTCACGGAGCACTGTTCAATCCATCATCTGAAAATGGAAAGAGTATGGCACAACTGCAAACCTACCAAGACATGGCCGTCCACCTAAACTGACAGGCCGGGCAAGGAGAGCATTGATCAGAGAAGCAGCCAAGAGGCCCATGGTAACTCTGGAGGAGCTGCAGAGATCCACAGCTCAGGTGGGAGATTCTGTCCACAGGACAACTATCAGTCGTGCATTCCACAAATCGGGCCTTTATGGAAGAGTGGCAAGAAGAAAGCCATTGTTGAAACAAAGCCATAAGAAGTCCCGTTTGCAGTTTGCCACAAGCCATGTGGGGGACACAGCAAACATGTGGAGGAAGGTGCTCTGGTCTGATGAGACCAAAATTGAAGTTTTTGGCATAAATGCAAAACGCTATGTGTGGTGGA
Organism: Okamejei kenojei; assembly: GCA_035221665.1. Lineage (NCBI taxonomy): Eukaryota > Metazoa > Chordata > Chondrichthyes > Rajiformes > Rajidae > Okamejei > Okamejei kenojei. Next base: position 169,226 of record JAVHYY010000289.1, on the reverse strand, counting down.
AAAATAGCACTGCACATCACCCTGAACACACCATCCCCACTGTGAAACATGGTGGTGGAAGCACCATGCTGTGGGGATGCTTTTCTTCAGCAGGGACAGGGAAGCTGGTCAGAGTTGATGGGAAGATGGATGGAGTCAAATACAGGGCAATCTTGGAAGAAAACCTGTTAGAGTCTGCAAAAGACTTGAGACTGGGGCGGAGCTTCACCTTCCAGCAGGACAACGACCCTAAACATACAGCCAGAGCTACAATGGAATGGTTTAGATCAAAGCATATTCATGTGTTAGAATGGCCCAGTCAAAGTCCAGACCTAAATCCAATTGAGAATCTCTGGCAAGACTTGACAATTGCTGTTAACAGACGCTCTCCATCCAATCTGACTGAGCTTGAGCTATTTTGCAAAGAAGAATGGGCAAACATTTCAGTCTCTAGATGTGCAAAGCTGGTAGAGACATACCCCAAAAGACTTGCAGCTGTAATTGCAGCGAAAGGTGGTTCTACAAAGTATTGACTCAGGGGGGCTGAATACTTTTGCACGCCACACTTTTCAGTTTTTTATTTGTAATAAAATTTGGAAACCATGTATCATTTTCCTTCCACTTCACAATTATGCACCACTTTGTGTTGGTCTATCACGTAAAATCCCAATAAAATACATTTACGTTTGTGGTTGTAACGTGACAAAATGTGGAAAAGTTCAAGGGGTATGAATACTTTTGCAAGCCACTGTATATACACACATGAATAAATAAACTGATAAAGTGCAAATAAACAGATAATGGGTTATTAATGTTCAGAGTTTTGTCCAAGCCAGGTTTAATAGCCTGATGGCTGTGGGGAAGTAGCTATTCCTGAACCTGGTCTTTGCAGTCTTCAGGCTCCTGTACCTTCTACCTGAAGGTAGCGGGGAGATGAGTGTGTGGCCAGGATGGTGTGGGTCCTTGATGATGCTGCCAGCCTTTTTGAGGCAGTGACTGCGATAGATTCTCTCAATGTACGTGCCCCCTTGGGCAAGAGTGACCATAATATGGTTGAGTTCTTCATTAGGATGGAGAGTGACATTGTTAATTCAGAAACAATGGTTCTGAACTTAAAGAAAGGTAACTTTGAGGGTATGAGACGTGAATTGGCCAAGATTGACTGGCAATTAATTCTAAAAGGGTTGACGGTGGATATACAATGGAAGACATTTAAAGACTGCATGGATGAACTACAAAAATTGTTCATCCCAGTTTGGCAAAAGAATAAATCGGGGAAGGTAGTGCATCCGTGGATAACAAGGGAAATCAGGGATAGTATCAAAGCAAAGGATGATGCGTACAAAGTAGCCAGAAAAAGCAGCATACCAGAGGACTGGGAGAAATTCAGAGACCAGCAGAGGAGGACAAAGGGCTTAATTAGGAAAGGAAAAATAGATTATGAAAGAAAACTGGCAGGGAACATAAAAACTGACTGCAAAAGTTTTTATAGATATGTGAAGAGAAAGAGGTTAGTTAAAACAAATGTAGGTCCCTTGCAGTCAGAAACAGGTGAGTTGATCATGGGGAACAAGGATATGGCGGACCAATTGAATAACTACTTTGGTTCCGTCTTCACTAAGGAAGACATAAATAATCTGCCTGAAATAGCAGGGGACTGTGGGTCAAAGGAGGAATTGAGTGAAATCCAGGTCAGTCGGGAAGTGGTGTTGGGTAAATTGAATAGATTAAAGGCCGATAAATCCCCAGGACCAGATAGGCTGCATCCCAGAGTACTTAAGGAAGTAGCTCAGGAAATAGTGGATGCATTAGTGATAATCTTTCAAAACTCTTTAGATTCTGGAGTAGTTCCTGAGGATTGGCGGGTAGCAAATGTAACCCCTCTTTTTAAGAAGGGAGGGATAGAGAAAACGGGGAATTACAGACCAGTTAGTCTAACATCGGTAGTGGGGAAACTGCTGGAGTCAGTTATTAAAGATGGGATAGCAGCACATTTGGAAAGTGGTGAAATCATTGGACAAAGTCAGCATGGATTTACAAAAGGTAAATCATGTCTGACGAATCTTGTGGAATTTTTCGAGGATGTAACTAGTAGCGTGGATAAGGGAGAACCAGTGGATGTGGTATATCTGGACTTCCAGAAGGCTTTCGACAAGGTCCCACATAAGAGATTAGTATACAAACTTAAAGCATACGGTATTAGGGGTTCAGTATTGATGTGGATAGAGAACTGGCTGGCAAACAGGAAGCAAAGAGTAGGAGTAAACGGGTCCTTTTCACAATGGCAGGCAGTAACTAGTGGGGTACCGCAGGGCTCAGTGCTGGGACCCCAGCTATTTACAATATATATTAATGATCTGGATGAGGGAATTGAAGGCAATATCTCCAAGTTTGCGGATGACACTAAGCTGGGGGGCAGTGTTCGCTGTGAGGAGGATGCTAGGAGACTGCAAGGTGACTTGGATAGGCTGGGTGAGTGGGCAAATGTTTGGCAGATGCAGTATAATGTGGATAAATGTGAGGTTATCCACTTTGGTGGCAAAAACAGGAAAGCAGACTATTATTTAAATGGTGGCCGATTAGGAAAAGGGGAGATGCAGCGAGACCTGGGTGTCATGGTACACCAGTCATTGAAAGTAGGCATGCAGGTGCAGCAGGCAGTGAAAACAGCGAATGGTATGTTAGCTTTCATAGCAAAAGGATTTGAGTACAGGAGCAGGGAGGTTCTACTTCAGTTGTACAGGGTCTTGGTGAGACCACACCTGGAGTATTGCGTACAGTTTTGGTCTCCAAATCTGAGGAAGGACATTATTGCCATAGAGGGAGTGCAGAGAAGGTTCACCAGACTGATTCCTGGGATGTCAGGACTGTCTTATGAAGAAAGACTGGATAGACTCGGTTTATACTCTCTGGAATTTAGGAGATTGAGAGGGGATCTTATAGAAACTTACAAAATTCTTAAGGGGTTGGACAGGCTAGATGCAGGAAGATTGTTCCCGATGTTGGGGAAGTCCAGGACAAGGGGTCACAGCTTAAGGATAAGGGGGAAATCCTTTAAGACCGAGATGAGAAAGACTTTTTTTCACACAGAGAGTGGTGAGTCTCTGGAACTCTCTGCCACAGAGGGTAGTTGAGGCCAGTTCATTGGCTATATTTAAGAGTGAGTTGGATGTGGCCCTTGTGGCTAAGGGGATCAGAGGGTATGGAGAGAAGGCAGGTACGGGATACTGAGTTGGATGATCAGCCATGATCATATTGAATGGCGGTGCAGGCTCGAAGGGCTGAATGGCCTACTCCTGCACCTAATTTCTATGTTTCTATGTTTCTATGTTTCTATGGAAGGGAGTTCAGAGCCGATGATGGACTGGGCAGTGTTTACTACTTTTTGTAGTCTTTTCCGCTCCAGGGCGCTCAAGTTGCCGAACCAAGCCACGATGCATCAGGTCAGCAAGCTCTCTACTGTGCACCTGTAGAAGTTAGAGAGAGTCCTCCCTGACAAACCGACTCTCTGTAATCTTCTCAGGAAGTAGAGGCACTGATGTGCTTTCTTAATAATTGCATCAGTGTTCTCGGACCAGGAAAGATCTTCAGAGATGTGCATGCCCAGGAATTTGAAGCTCTTTACCCTTTCAACCATCGACCCGTTGATATTAATGGGAATGTGGGTCCCCATCCTACTCCTTCCACAATCAGTTCCTTGGGTTTGCTGGTGCTGAGGGCCAGGTTATTGTGCTGGCACCATATGGACAGTCACCCTTGAAGTATCTTGGCATCAAATTGCAGAATGATCTACGTTGGAACGGTCAGACTCATCATGCAACAGTGAAAGCAACAGGTGTCCTAAACTTCCTGAGGCGCAACTTCCATCATTGTTCAGCTTCTGTCAAGGAGAAGCTGTATTTCACCCTCGTTAGACCTCATCTGGACTACGCAGTTGCAGCTTGGGACCCTTACACAGATAAAAACATTTCATCCATCGAGCGTGTCCAAAGACAGGCCGCTCGATTTGTTACTAACACCTACGAGAGAGAAGCGAGTGTCACCAAACTTCTGAATTCTCTGGGGTGGAACCCTCTCCAAGACAGGCGTGAAGCTCACCGTTTGACCTGTTTTTACAAAATGTTATATGGTCAGCTAGACATAGATCACAAGGCCTACACCAACCCCAAACCAATTAGGAGCAGACGAGGGCATTCGATCCAATTTGTGGTCCCAGCCACAAAGACAGATGTGTACAGCAATTTGTTCTTCCCACGCACTATTAAAGCATGGAATAATCTCCACCAGACCACGGTTGCCCAGCCAGATGCAACTAAATTTAAAGTGGCACTTTCTTCCCAATAACCCTCTCTGGCTAAACCCCTCCCTTCACCACTTCCAGTTTAAATTCCAGTTGGAATATTTTGGAGGACCAAGTAACCAAGAACCAGGTCTGAAGGTGATTTTAAATCTGAGATTGCAGAGTTTGACTACACGGGATGTTAATGGATGTGGGGGAAACGTCAGCTCAGTGGAGCTGGTGATAGATCTCCACAGTATCATTGAACGGTGGAACTGTCCCGAGCCTCCTGTCCTCCTGTTGTCTTCATTTTATTCACACGTTGTTGATCTTCACAAAACATCCGTGGGAAACTAACTGTCTCACCTTCTCATTTGTCCTGAAGCCGACACAGACTTGACTGGAGAGGAAGGGAAGGAGGAACCGGGGGACTTGGATGGAGATGAAAATGCAGTTGCTGCCTTCGCCATCCTGTTCATTATCAGTTGCCTCTACAGTACCTTCGTCACCGTTGTCAAGGTAACGATGACCAACGACAGAGATACTTTGTGACCCCCCCCCCACACTGTGACCGTCCATTCCTCACTACACTGTGTTCTCTGACTCTCCAACCCTCACCACACCACGGCCCACAGATGATGCAGTCTGGGGCCCTTCACATCTGGTCTTTGAACCTTCCCTCTCCACTCCTGTCCTCTGGGCCTTGATGCAGCAAACATTCATAGAACGTTGGGTATTTGGGGCAATGACCCTGGGCTCAAACAAGGAAATCAAACAAACGTTGTATTCATGTCAAATGTTGGGAGGCAGGGTGGCGCAGCGATAGAGGCCCGGGTTCCATCCTGACTACGGGTGCTGTCTGTACGGAGTTTGTACGTTCTCCCCGTGACCTGTGTGAGTTTTCTCCGAGATAGACAATAGACAATCTTTCCTCGAGGGTCCTGGAAAAGGAGCAGACCCCCTGCCCATGAGGGTCCAATAGACAATAGGTGCAGGAGTAGGCCAATTGGCCCTTCGAGCCAGCACTGTGATCATGGCCGGTCATCCCCAATCAGTACCCCGTTCCTGTCTTCTCCCCATATCCCTTGACTCCGCTATCTTTAAGAGCTCTATCTAGCTCTCTCTTCAAAACATCCAGAGAATTGGCCTCCGCTGCCTTCTGAGGCAGAGAATTCCACAGATTCACAACTCTCTGGGTGAAAATGATTTTCCTCAACTCCATTCTAAATAGCCTATCCCTTATTTGTAAACTGTGGCCCCTGGTTCTGGACTCCCCCAACATTGGGAACATGTTTCCTGCCTCTAGCGTGTCCAAGCTCCTACCAATCTAGGATTCCTATCCAACCCGGATAGGATTTATACTTCTAACAAAAACAGTACTGGTTTGGGGTTGGTGTAGGTCTTGTGATCTATGTCTAGCTGACCATTTAACATTGACTGTGTGCCCCCGGTTCTGGACTTCCCCCAACATTGGGAAAATTTTTCCTGCCGCCAGCCTGTACAATCCTTTTATAATTTTATACCTTTCTATTAGATCCCCTCTCATTCTTCTTAATTCCAGTGAATACAAGCCCAGTCTTTCTAATCTTCCCTCACATGACAGACCCGCCATCCTGGGAATTAACCTGGTGAACCTACGCTGCACTCCCTCAAAAGCAAGAATGTCCTTCCTCAAATTTGGAGACCAAAACTACACACAATACTCCAGATGTGGTCTCACTAGGGCCCTGTACAACTGCAGAAGAATCTCTTTGCTCCTATACTCAACTCCTCTCGTTATGAAGGCCAACATGCCATTGGCTTTCTTTACTGCCTGCCGTGCCTGCATGCTTGCTTTCAGTAATATCTAACTTTCCTGTGTATATTACAGGTGCAGCAATGAGCAGCCGACACACACGCCACAATCGCCATGCAGCTGCTGACGTTGGCAAATGGAGCCTCCCTGTCCCTCTCTCACTCACTCGCTCACTCGGCAATCCGAGGCTACTGCACTGCAAACGCTCATTTCAGGAGATAAACCTGGAAATGCACTGGGGATGCTGGTGAAGATGCTACTTCCACTGGGTGGCGCCACCAGCAATGCCTGCCTCGCCAACAGTCTGTCTGTCCTTCCTACTGTTTTTATAATTTTAAGTATGTTTTAATAGTACATTTTAGCGTTTCTTGGTTTGTTTTGTGGGGGGTGGGGAGGGGGGAGTTGGGGGAAACTTTTTTTCAGTCACTTATGTCGATGGAGATGCGATTTTTCTCCGTATCGTATCGCCATCGCCCCCTGCGGCCTAACAACGTGGAGTGGTGCGGCCTTTCCTGACGACCGGCCCGGAGCTTCGAGCCGTGGGCGCACGGACTTTAACATCGCAGAGCATGTGATCCTTTGCCAAGGATCGCCTGTAAAGAGCGCCAACCGCGGGGCCTGTGGACCTCAACACCCTGAAGCCCGCGGTCTCCGGCAAGAAAAGGTCGACTCGGGAGCTCCATGCCGCGGAGAGTTCCAATCCGTCCCGATGCCGGAGTTTCCATCATCCCGACGCGAGGGCTTCGGACATCGGACCGTCGGCAGCGGCGACTGCGGAGGGTTCAACAACCCCGACCACGGGTGAACAAACGAGGAAGATGATTGAACTTTATTACCTTCCATCACAGTGGGGAATGTGGATTCCGCTGTGGTGGATGTTTATGTTAGATTTTATTTTATGTGGCTGTGTCTTGTTGTTTTTTTACATAGTATGGCTGTATAGTAACTCCAATATCACTGCATCTTAATTGGTGCATGTGACAATTAAATTGAACGAACTTGAAACAGGTTGGGACTGGGGGGGGGGGGGGGGGGGGGGGATGACAGGATAGGACATGACAATGGGGAAATGTCAGGGTATGAGACACTGGAGTGGGTGGCATTCAGGAGTGGGAGAGGAAGGCGGGATTCACGTTTGGGAAAGGGGAGCAGGGGATGGGAATGTGATGAGTGAAGGAGGAGAGGGGAGTGTGGGAGGGGGAGGGATGCGCTGATATTGTGGAGACAGAAGGGGGCATGGGGAGGGGAGAAGGAACAGGAAGCAATGTGGTGGAGGGGGGTGGGGGCAATGCTCGGGGGCTTGCTCAATCTGATGTTGTTTAACTCATTGCAGCTTATTTTTAATTTTTCTGCTGATTGCAAAATATGCAATCAACACAATTGCATATTTTGATTTGAAATTAGATACATAAATAAAAGAAAATAACAAGAACATGAAATGGTTGGAGTTGATAACCATCTCAGTTCACTCGTCATGGAGTCATAGATTAATACAGTGTGGATACAGGGCCTTCGGCACAACTCGCCTACATCGGCCAACAATGTCCCAGCTACCCTAGTCCCACTTGCCTGCTTTTGGTCCATAACCCTCCAAACCTGTCCTATCCATGTACCTGTCCAACTGATTCTTAAATGATGGGATAGTCCCAGCCTCAATTACCTCCTCTGGCAGCTTGTTCCATACACCCACCACCCTCTGTGTAAAAAAGTTACCTCTCGGATTCCTATTCAATCTTCACCTTGAACCTATGTCCTCTAGTCCACGATTCCCTTACTCTGGGTAAAAGACTCTGTGCATCTACCTGATCTATTCCTCTCATGATTTTGTACACCTCTATAAGATCTCCCCCCATCCTCCTACACTCCATGGAATAGAGACCCAGCCTACTTAACCTCTCCCTATAGCTCACACCCTCTATTCCTGGCAACATCCTCGTAAATCATTTCTGAACCTTGACAATATCTTTCCTATAACATGGTGTCCAGTACTGAACACACTATTCTAAATGAGGTCTCACCAACGTCTTATACAACTGCAACGTGACCTCCCGACTTCCATACTCGATACTCTGATTGATGAAGGCTAAAGTGCCAAAAGCCTTTGTGACCACCTTATTACCTGCGACTCAACCTTATTGGAACCATGCACTTTTACTCCTAGATCCCTCTACTCTACAACACTACCCAGAGGCTGACCATTCACCGTGTAGGTCCTGCCCTTGTTCATTGTTGGGACTTCAGCTGAGTGCAATAAATACACCAGATACTGGGCTAAAACGCGTCAGGAGCAGAGTACATGGACAGGTTCAGAATGGGATACAACAGATACTGAGGGATCAACATCAGCACCTGATCAAAATGGCGTAAGTCCGAGGGCCAGACACGGGGCCAGGTATCGGAGGAACAGACCCTAGGCAAAAGGCATTGGGGAAATTGAGTTTTGTTTAGAGGTACAGCGCGAAAACAGTCCCTTCGGCCCACTGAGTCTGCACCGATCAGCGATCCCCGTACATTAACATCATCCTACACGCACGGCAGACAATTTACAATTATACCAAGCCAATTAACCTCAAACCTGTACGTCTTTGGAGTGTGGGAGGAAACCTAAGATTTCGGAGAAAACCCAAACGTGCAAACTCCGTACAGCCAGCACCCGCGGCGCTGTATTGCAGTAACTCACCGCTGTGCCACTGTGCCGCCCAGAAATGAGCAGACAATGGGAAATATCCCATGCCAAGACCTGATGTTACACTTCATTCTCAAGCTAGTGCATGAGGGAAGGCAAACTGGGTGTTCAGAAATGTGTGATCGACCTCGAGGATGGTTCCGATTCCCATGTATGCGAATCAATTCATGGAATAAAATCAGTTATTTGGGATAAACTTCCAGTATCAGAATCCTGCACCCACCTCTGAGGGAACACCCCTCTCGTTCAGTCGTTTGGGAGATTGATCCCTGGGATGGCGGGACTGTCATATGAGGAACGATTGAAAAGACTAGGCTTGTCTTCACTGGAGTTTAGAAGGATGAGGGGGGATCTTATAGAAATGTATAAAATTATAAAAGGACTGGACAAGCTAGATGCAGGAAAAATGTTCCCAATGTTGGGCGAGTCCAGAACCAGGGGCCACAGTCTTAGATTAAAGGGGAGGTCATTTAAGACTGAGGTGAGAAAAAACTTTTTCACCCAGAAAGAATTTATGGAATTCCCTGCCACAGAGGGCAGTGGAGGCCAAGTCACTGGATGGATTTAAGAGAGAGTTAGGTAGAGCTCTAGGGGCTAGTGGAGTCAAGGGATATGGGGAGAAGGCAGGCACGGGTTATTGATAGGGGACGATCAGCCATGATCACAATGAATGGTGGTGCTGGCTCGAATGGCCGAATGGCCTCCTCCTGCACCTATTGTCTATTGACTTGGGACACACCATGGAGCAGATTACCTGTCCCATGTATTAACAAGCCTGACCTGTACAATTGGTGGCAGAGTGATTCCCAATCCCATAAATGAGGGAATTCTACCCACATCCCGTTCTACACTGGTAGCATGGTGGCATTAGGGTGGAGCTACAGCCTTGCAGCACCAGAGACCCAGGTTTGATCCTGACCACAGGTGCTTAAATGGGTGGTGGGTTCATGGAATTAGGTCATAGAATCATAGATTAATACAGTGTGGAAACAGGCCCTTCGGCCCAACTCGCCCACACTGGCCAATAATGCCCCAGCTACCCTAGCCCAACTTGCCTGCACTTGGTCCATAACCCTCCTAACCATGTACCTGTCCAACTGTTTCTTAAACGATGGGATAGTCCCAGCCTCACCTAACTCCTCTGGCAACTCGTTCCATACACCCACCAGCGTCTGTGTGAAAATGTTACCCCTCGGATTCCTATTAAATCCTTTCCCCTTCACCTTGAACCTATCTCCTCTGGTCCTCGATTCCCCTACTCTGGGTAAAAGACTCTGTGCATCTACCCAATCTATTCCTCTCATGATTTTATACACCTCTATAAGATCTCCCCTCATCCTCCCATGCTCCATGGAATAGAGACCCAGCCTACTCAACCTCTCCCTGTAGCTCACACCCTCTAGTCCTGGCAACATCCTTGTAAATCCTCTTAGAACCCTTTCCAGCTTGACAATATATTTCCTATAACACATTGAAACATATAAGATTGTTAAGGGCTTGGACGCACTAGAGGCAGGAAACATGTTCCCGATGTTGGGGGAGTCCAGAACCAGGGGCCACAGTTTAAGAATAAGGAGTTAGCCATTTAGAACGGAGATGAGGAAACACTTTTTCTCACAGAGAGTGGTGAGTCTGTGGAATTCTCTGCCTCAGAAGGCGGTGGAGGCAGGTTCTCTGGATGCTTTCAAGAGAGCTAGGTAGGGCTCTTAAAAATAGCAGGGGATATGGGGAGAAGGCAGGAACGGGGTACTGATTGGGGATGATCAGCCATGATCACATTGAATGGCGGTGTTGGCTCGAAGGGTCAAACGGCCCACTCCTGCACCTTTTGTCTATTGTCTAACACGGTGCCAGGAACTGAACACAATATTCTAAATGCGGTCTCACCAACGTCTTATACAACTGCAACACGACCTCCCAACTTTTATGCTCAATACTTTCAGGGCTGCCAACATTGGGTGAGAGTTGAGAGTGAGAAATTGCGAGGGGGCATAGCGACCGAGTGGGGGGGTTTGGTACGGAGCTTTTGCATTTTTCAGCTTGAAATTGTGCAATCTGGTGCATACTGTTGCGAGTCTTTTAACTTACACTTGAATGCAACACTTACGCTTCAAATTGGATTTGGTATGAATAAAGTTACGCTAAATTACATTCCTAACTACATTCCACAGTAGAGCCAGGCTCTGATCAACAGGTGCAGCACACGAATGACCTTAGTATATTCATTTATGGAAATCAGATTATAATTCATGCTGTTATGCATATATGTAGAGAAACAAAAACCTAGAAACAAGGCAAGAGGAGTCAGACTTCCATCACTGTTCTGCACAAATAAATCAATCAACCTTACCCCTTGACTATAGAAACAAGACAAAAATAATGCCACATATTCAACGGTATATGGTTCAATGAAATTAAGATATATATGTAAAACATATATATGGAAACAGGCCCTTCGGCCCACCAAGTCCATACCGACCAGCAGTCTACCTTACACCAGTTGTATCCTACGCGCCACGGACAATTTACAGAAGCCGATTAATCTACAAACCTGCACTTCTTTCGGATGTGGGAGAAACCGGAATATCCGGAGAAAACCATGTGGTCATAAGGAGAATGTACAAATACTGTACAGACAGCACCCGTAGTCAGGATCCAGTCTGGGCCTGTGGTGCTGCAAGGCAGCAACTCTCCCGCTGCGCCACCGTGCCATCCCATTACATTATTTTTTCTGTAATATATTTATTATGGTGTCATGTCAATAAAGAAGGAACACATGATTATAATTTCTGCCCTTAGTTGGATAACACACATCTCCAGTCATTGTGTTTTATGGCTGGTTTTCAACCTCTTCAGTCTGAAGGTCTCGACCCCAAACATCACCTATTCTTTCTCTCCAGAGATGCCGCATGTCCTGCTGAGTTATAGAAACATAGAAACATAGAAAATAAGTGCAGGAGTAGGCCATTCGGCCCTTTGAGCCTGCACCGCCATTCAATATGATCACGGCTGATCATCCAACTCAGTATCCCTTACCTGCCTTCTCTCCATACCCCCTGATCCCTTTAGCCACAAGGGCCACATCTAACTCCCTCTTAAATATAGCCAATGAACTGGCATCAACTACCTTCTGTGGCAGAGAATTCCACAGATTCACCAATCTCTGTGTAAAAAATGTTTTTCTCATCTTGGTCCTAAAAGATTTCCCCCTTATCCTTAAACTGTGACCCCTTGTCCTGGACTTCCCCAACATCGGGAACAATCTTCCTGCATCTAGCCTGTCCAACCCCTTAAGAATTTTGTAAGTTTCTATAAGATCCCCCCTCAATCTTCTAAATTCTAGCGAGTACAAGCCGAGTCTATCCAGTATTTCTTCATATGAAAGTCCTGACATCCCAGGAATCAGTCTGGTGAACCTCCTCTGTACTCCCTCTATCTTAATAATATTTTTCCTCAGATTTGGAGACCAAAACTGTACGCAATCCTCCAGGTGTGGTCTCACCAGGACCCTGTACAACTGCAGTAGATCCTCCCTGCTCTTATTCCAGCTTTTAGTGTCTATCTTCAGTTTAAACCACCATCTGCAGTTCCTTCTTACACTCTTTGTTAAGCAAAACAGGTCCTATTCTCATAATATTATTCACCTCAACTAAGTCTTTTCTTCACCTCCGTTGCTACAGAGAATACAATCCCAGATCAAATTTTTCTTCAAAGTGTAAAATAAATTCCAGCCCCGCCAATATGTTCATAAATCGCCCCTGGATCCTCTCCAGAGCAATTGCACTCTTGCTACAGTCACAGTCTTACAGCATGGAAACAGACCCTTCATCCCAACTTGTCCATGCAGATCAAGATGCCACACCTAAACTAGTCCCATTTATCCGCATTTGGCCCATATCCCTTTAAACCTTGTGTGTGTGTAAGGGTGTGTGTTAGATTGTGTGTGAGAGTGTGTGTTAGCTTGTGTGTGAGAGTGTGTGTTAGATTGTGTGTGAGAGTGTGTGTTAGATTGTGTGTGAGAGTGTGTGTTAGCTTGTGTGTGAGAGTGTGTGTTAGATTGTGTGTGAGAGTGTGTGTTAGATTGTGTGTGAGAGGGTGTGTGTTAGATTGTGTGTGAGAGGGTGTGTGTTAGATTGTGTGTGAGAGTGTGTGTTAGCTTGTGTGTGAGAGTGTGTGTTAGATTGTGTGTGAGAATGTGTGTTAGATTGTGTGTGAGAGGGTGTGTGTTAGATTGTGTGTGAGAGTGTGTGTGTTAGATTGTGTGTGAGAGTGTGTGTTAGCTTGTGTGCGAGAGTGTGTGTTAGATTGTGTGTGAGAGTGTGTGTTAGATTGTGTGTGAGAGGGTGTGTGTTAGATTGTGTGTGAGAGTGTGTGTGTTAGATTGTGTGTGAGAGTGTGTGTTAGGTTGTGTGTGAGAGTGTGTGTTAGATTGTGTGTGAGAGTGTGTGTGTTAGATTGTGTGTGAGAGTGTGTGTTAGCTTGTGTGTGAGAGTGTGTGTGAGAGTGTGTGTTAGATTGTGTGTGAGAGGGTGTGTGTTAGATTGTGTGTGAGAGTGTGTGTTAGATTGTGTGTGAGAGTGTGTGTTAGATTGTGTGTGAGAGTGTGTGTGTTAGATTGTGTGTGAGAGTGTGTGTTAGATTGTGTGTGAGAGTGTGTGTTAGATTGTGTGTGAGAGTGGGTGTTAGATTGTGTGTGAGAGTGGGTGTTAGCCTATGTGTGTGAGAGTGTGTGTTAGATTGTGTGTGAGAGTGTGTGTTAGATTGTGTGTGAGAGTGTGTGTCAGTGAAGCGGCGACAACACCCGGAGTGAGCGGGGACTTGGCGATGTCCAGGGAGCATTTCCCTCTCTCCCCCCCTCCCCGGGAATGCGGGCCGGCCTAGATGCTCTGTGTCCAGCTGGGGTCTGGGGGAGGTGAGGGACAGAGACCCGGGGGTCGGGCATCGGAGCGGAGCTATAGCCCGAGATTCATCCCCGCGGCTCCGGAGACGGCTCCGACGCCCCCACTCACCCGGTCCACTCCTGGCCGCTCCATGCGGTGTGGACAGAGCGGCGCCGGACACAGAGCCGCCGCAGGTGAGGGCGGGAGGTGTGAGCGGTGTGTCGGGGGGTGGGGGTCGGTGCTGGGACCCCCGCCGCGTCTCACCTCTCACACCATCTGCACGGGAATGTGAATGTGGGTGAGGCAGCATCTACAGAGCGGTGGACAAAACTGCTGGAGAAATGCTTGTGTGTGAAGAAGGGTCAAACTCAGGCATAGACGCTGCCTCACCTGCTGAGTTTCTCCAGCATTGTTGTCTGCGTTGTCATTTTAAACAGTGCGATGGGCTTAAGCCAATTCTTTACGGGGGACCCGCCGACAAAAAACTATTCTCATTGGTGAGTGTGAGGGATAAAGTGATTAAACCCCATTAAAGTAAGGAGTTTTAAAGAGAATTTGAACTGAGAGGGGCTGGAGAGAGGGTTCTGACACAGCTGTGTCTAAAGGTTACCAGACCCATCCTTGAGTCCTTGAGTAAGAAGTAATAGCATTGTATAGCGGTAGAAGGGAGTGATGTAGAGAGAGATCCCTATCAGTGGAATAGAGTGATAGATGGGACTCGTCACTATAGCTTAGCTTTAGTACTGATATAGGGGAACTGAGAGGGTTCACTAGGAGGTGAGTAAAACTAGAGTAGGTCATGAGCAACTGAGCATGCTTAATAGAATAAATGAATATTACAACACACCCCTGGTCAAGAAATTGCTCATTACCATGAACATGTTTGAACATGCGATGTATGATATGGGAGGTGCGAGGGGATGTACGGTGGGATGTACCTACAGATTGTGCACCTCAGACCCTGATTGGAGAAGGGTCCAGAGGGGAGGTTGAATGTAAAAGTGTGTGTATAAAGGGGGATGACTTCTCTGACTTGGTGTGTCTCGACTTGGAGAGGCACCCGGCTTCTGCAGAGTCGTGAGGAATAAAGAACTCTTGGTTCCAAGATTTAGTCTTTGAGCATTAATTGTGAGCACAAAGCGTATCTCACAAATTGGGGGCTCGTCTGCGATCGCCACTCCGGCTGCTTGGTGGAGGCAAAGAAGGAGGGGAAGGTGCACCCTGCTGATTTCAGCAGTCTCTGATCTCCTTGCTTGCCATCAGTAGTTTGAGCGAGTGATATCCGGTGGGAAAGACTCGGGAAGCAAGAGGGGGTGTAAGGTAAATACGTACGGGACGGTCGAGCGATTCTTGTGCACAGGACCCAGGTAAGAAAAGCGACTATTAAGTATTGCCTGGGCGACCGGGGTCTGTCGGACGGGAATAGTCCGACGAGACGTTGGGAAACCGGAACGGGAAAAGTAAGGGTCCGGGGAAACAGGATGAGGCTCATACTGATATGGAGCATAACATTCCGCCCGATAGTCCGTTGGGGCGAATGTTGTATGGATGGGGTGAAGGGAACACCCGGGGTAAGAGTAAGGAAACTATGATAAAGTTTTCTTACTTTGAATGGCCAAAGGAGCCTATTCGAGGGAGCGCAGTGTGGTGGCCGCGGTTGGGTTCAAATGAGGACTGGGTGAGACAGGCGTTGAATGTTTTTGTGAATGAAAGACAAACGCTGAATCAAATAGAAAAGGAATATGCCCAGTGCTGGAAACCCAATAATGGGATGTTTCCGTTAAAGACGGAAAGAGAGCAGGATGAACCTGACTGGCCAGGTGATGATCACCTACGGAGACTGCCCCCGCCATATGAATCCCAGCCCCCAAATATATCCCCATCAGTGCCGGCTGCATCTGCCCAGGAGGTCCCACTAAGCCAGAGCGGATCGGCAGTAAACCTGTCCGCTCTTGTCTCAGAAGATACAGATAATAGAGAATTACAGAAAGTAGAACGTGAAGGAGAGAGCCAGTCAGATAAAGAAGAGGAAATAAAAAGTGAGGACGAGGATGGGATGGGTGTCCCAGGCAGTGGTCGGATGACGCAATCTCAAACGAGGGCAGCGGAACAAAGATCAGACCGATCTGTTCAAATGAAGCCCCTCAGGGAGGTCCCGTTAGGGGGAAATGCCGGGGGGATGGGATTTGTAAATGTGCCTCTCACCAGTATGGAGGTGAGGAACTTTAAAAAGGAGATGAAAAGTTTATTGGAAGACCCCTTGGGACTGGCTGAACAAATAGATCAGTTCCTAGGGCCAAATATATATACATGGGAAGAAATGATGTGGAATTCTCTGCCACAGAAAGTAGTTGAGGCCAGTTCGTTGGCCATATTTAAGAGGGAGTTCGATGTGGCCCTTGTGGCTGAAGGGATCGGGGGGTATGGAGAGAAGGCAGGTACAGGATACTGAGTTGGATGATCAGCCATGAACATGTTGAATGGCGGTGCAGGTTCGAAGGGCCGAATGGCCTGCTCCTGCACCTAATTTCTATGTTTCTATGTTTCTATGTTTCTATGAAAAATATTGAGTTGTTTCAAACAATCTCATTGAAGTAAGAATGGAGCTAATGTGATGTGTGTGTAAAAACCGGTTTTGTATGAATGAGGAAGTTTGTTTTTGTGATAGGTTTGTTTGCTGTGGGCTACATGCTGTAAGGGTATGTGTGTGTGTTCCTTTAAGAAATTGTAAGCAATGGGGGACGTTACGAACAGCTGTAAGGTAACGGACAAGGCTTTGTATCATCGCAACATAAAAGGGGAAAGTTGGAAAATGTAGGTTGCTTGGCTTTGTTGATTTCTTTTCAGTAAAGTTAATTTGGAAAATTGTTAGTCGTATGTATTTAAACTAGGAATTGGAATTTGGGAATTGTAGGGAGAATGGTTTGAACAAAATTAGAAATAAGTTAATTGCTGAACAACAAGCAGCTTTTATGGTTTGTTTAGATAAACATTCTGGTTGGAGAAGGGTAATAGATTAATGGGGCCCTGGGAAAAAAAAAGGAGTGGGCAGACAATGATGTCAATAATGGGAAGTTTGTTTACTTCAGAAGAAAGACAGATGGTCAGACAGGCAGGAATAAAAGTCTGGGATATTGCAGGCTCAAGCGGGAGCAGCAGATGCGGGAGCAGTAAAATATCCCATTACTGCTGGAGTAACCAAACAGAAGAAGTGTGAGAGATCTCAGGGAGATAACAATCAAGGGAATCAGAGAAGCCGTTCCCAAGGGACAGAATTTTGAACGGGCTTTTGAAAATCAGCAGAACAAGGACGAACCTCCGACAGTGTTCTTACAAAGGTTAAGGAGGAATGTCCAGCAGTATTAGAAAGAAACGGGGATTGGAATGACCCTGATACGGGATGAGGAGAAACAGAAGGGAAAGGCAAAAATGATGTTGCAAGCAGTACAGCAAGGAGTACAGAAGGGGGGAATCGAAGGTGATAGAAGGCCGGGTGCTCATGGAGACCGGGGAAGGGGAAGCGGTAGTATTAGAGGACGAGGAAGAGGTGAATGGAGGGACCGAAGTTGGGGTCCCCGGGAAAACAAGGAACAAGAATCAAGAAGATGGTACACGGGGCCACCCCGGTGTTATTATTGTAAAAAGGAGGGTCATTTCAGGAGGGAATGTCCCAAGCTACGACGGGAGGTGCAGTCGTACGCACTCATGGAGGAAGAATAGGGGAGTCAGGGGTTCCGCTCCCTGGGGTGTATGGGATACACACGGGAACCTCTGGTAAACTTGAGATTAGGACCCCAGGGAGAGGATATGATATTTATGGTAGATTCGGGAGCAGAGAGATCGAGTGTAACTAAGGTACCAGAAGGAATAAGATTGGGTAAAAAACAGGTTAGAATCTCAGGGGTAGAAGGGAAAGTGATGACATTACCCGAGGTAGAAGGGGTGGTGGTAAAATATGAGGATCGAGAAGTCAGTGGAAGATTTTAAAAGGAAGGTGAATAAATTTGCAAAGGAGGATAAACTATCTGAGAAGTAAGACATTGAGTTTAGAATAAGAAAGAAGGCAGATCAGAAAGGATTAAAGTGGGAAGCAGAGGGATGAATTGATGAGACTGCTTTAGAAAGAAAGAGCGTGAAAAAGGAAAGACAATGTTGTCAGTAACAACAGACCTGGTTGAAAAGTCTGAAATAAGTGATGCATCGACACACAGTGAGTCCTATGACAGAGCCAAACAGGGGCCAGAGATTCCATGCCAATAATAAATGTATTTGGGAGAGTGTTTTCTCAAATGCCCTATCAGGAGTGAAATAAATCTGGATCTAAGCCCAGACAAGGCTAGTAAAGAGATAGGTAATGGATAAGGTGTGTTGGGGATGTGAACAGGTACGATAAACAGGAAATAATAATAATAATAATAATAATAATAATCTTAATAATAATATTAAGATAATGGTGAACATAGCTATGGAAAGAACATTAAGAAGAGGTATTAAATACACCTAGGCTAGGATGCGGCAGCGTTTTAAATACTGGCGCCGTGTTTTTAATCAGATGTTGTAGGCAGATTTGGAAGGTGTTGATATAGTATGTGGATGATTTGTTGGTTTGTTCCACAAGTGAGGAGCAATGTGAGAGAGAGACATTGTAATTATCTTGGAAAAGATGGCACAGGAGGTCATGATGTATCAAGGAAGAAGTTTTTTTGTTTTGTCAGCAGCAGGTAGAATATTTTGGACGAGTAATATCTAAAGAAGTAAAAGCTATAGCGCAGGATCAAATTGGAAGCTTGCCTGCAATCTTGCTTAGCTCAATTGGCAGAAATTAAGGCTTTAAGAGCAGCATATGTACATGGAGTCTGGCACATGTTTGGAGCAGTAGGGAAACAGAAAGGCTTTGAGAAAAGCAACGGAGACCCCATGCAAAGTTAGCAGTGTCCCCCTATGAAATGTTGTATGGGTTACCTTATTTGGGAAAGATAGAAGGAATACCCACCATAGAGGGCAGTGATGTATTCTTAAGGAACTATTTACTGGCAGTATCCCGTTCCCTTACAGAATTAAAAGCTAAAGGACTATTGGCTCAAAGACCACCACTCGACTTTCCAATACATGCTGTAAAGGCCGGCGACTGGGTACTGGTCAAGAATTGGAAGGAGGAGAAACTCCAGCCCAGGTGGACCGGCCCATACCTAGTATTACTGACAACCGAGACAGCAGTACGAACAAAAGAAAAAGGGTGGACCCACGCAATCCGGGTTAAAGGACCCGTCGATCCACCCGTCCCTGATGAGGAGGAACAGTGGATGGTGAAGCCAGGAAGCAAACCCCTAACAGTAATTTTTTTTAAAAAGCATTGAATGTATAACTGACAGTATGAAAGGAGCAGTCGTGGTATTGTTTGCTTTGTATGTAATTGTGGTAAAAAGTGTTAATAATTGTGATAAATGTTATCATCCTATCAGATATGGAGGGCGGACGACCAGATCATTTACCTATCATTCCCATGTGAACGGTGCATGCTATAATGTGAGGACCACTGATGAGTTCACGTTGGCCGTGGAGGGGATCCATTGTTGAAGTATGGGACCTGATGGGGTGGAACCTGACAGCTGGACAAGACCGAGATCCCCAGGTATGGGTCCTGACAGACGCTCCGGTCGGGACTGAGTGTATCGCTAGGCCCTGGGCAAAGGATGCCGTCCTAGTAGGCAGCAGCCCCTGCCAGCGCATCGTCACCCAGTGGACAAATCAGTCCCAAGTGTGGTGGCCAGAGGAGCCTAAATGGTATCTAACTAAGAAATATGGGAAAAACTGCGCTATCCGGATGAAGACCAATGGAGTGGAATCGGCTGGACTATGGAACTGCACCGGGAATAACCCTTATCAGGGGATCCCAGTATTGCGAGATATATGGAACAAGGTTGCCTCTAGTGGACCGGCCCCTGAAGGACTGTTATGGATATGCGGATACAGGCATACTCGGTGTTACCGATGAATTGGAGTGGGACTTGTTTTATTGGACTGGTACAACCTGGATTTTTCCTGTTAAACACCAAAGAAGGCCGGTCGTTAGGAACACCTGTATTTGATGACCTATATCGGAAAAAGAGGAAAATAGACATTGGAGAATGGAAAGATGATGAATGGCCACCAGCAAGAATCATCTCATACTATGGACCAGCCACTTGGGCACAGGATGGATCCTGGGGCTACCGAACACCAGTATACATGTTAAACCGGATCATAAGGCTTCAGGCAGTACTGGAGGTAATTACCAACCAAACTGCGGGGGCGCTGGAAATGCTGGCAAAGCAGCAGACACAGATGAGAGCAGCGATATACCAGAACAGGTTAGCCCTAGATTACCTCCTGGCAGAAGAAGGAAGGGTATGCGGGAAATTCAACCTCTCTAATTGCTGTTTGAACATCGATGATAATGGACAGGCAGTGATGGACATATCAGAAGGGATCCGTAAGTTGGCACATGTTCCAATACAAAAGTGGAATTCGATTATGGGAACCCAATGGTGGGATTCCATCCTCGGAGGAACATGGTGGAGAACGGTGGGACTCGTGTTTCTATGTGCAGAGGCTGGACTGATCTTTATCCCCTGTTGCATCCCTTGTTTTAGGGAACTTATTACCAGAAGTATGTCAGATGCAGGCTGTAGTCATGTCTATGGGAGAGAAAGGGGAAATACAGAAAATAATGATAATGCGGCCAGGGGAGGTTCATGATCTACAGGAAAAGAAGGTTAGGACAATGTTATGTCAATTCGAGTTGAGGGAACTTGAAATGGGGGTTTAATCAGTGTATGCGTAGCAAAAGAAAAAGGGAGGATTGTGAGGGATAAAGTGATTAAACCCCATTAAAGTAAGGAGTTTTAAAGAGAATTCGAACTGAGAGGGGCTGGAGAGAGGGTTCTGACACAGCTGCGTCTAAAGGTTATGTGAGATACCCTTTATGCTCACAATAAATACTCAAAGACTAAATCCTGGAAGCAAGAGATTTCTTTATTTTACGAGTCTGCAGACCGGGTGCCTCTCCAACTTGAGACACCCTGAAGCCAGGGAGATCATCCCCCTTTATACACAAAATCTTACATTCAATTTCTCCTCCGGACCTCTCTCCAATCAGAGTCGGAGGTGCGCAATCTGTAGGCACAACCCACCGTACATCGCCTCGCACCTCCCATATCATACATTGCATGTTCAAACATGTTCATGGTAATGAGCAATTTCTTGACCAGGGGTGTGTTGTAATATTCATTTATTCTATTAAGCATGCTCAATTGCTCATGACCTGGCCCATTTTCACTCACCTCCTAGTGAACCCTTTTAGTTTTCCTATATCAGTACTAAAGCTAAGCTATAGTGACAAGGGTCCCATCCATCACTCCTTTCCACTGATAGGGATTTCTCTACATCACCCCCTTCTCTAGCTTCACAATGAATCTCTTCTAACTCAAGGCCTCAAGGATGGGTCTGGCAATTTTCAGACACTGCTGTCAGAATCTCCTCTCCAGCCCCTCTCTGTTTGAATTCTCTTTAAAACTCCTTTCTTTAATAGGGTTTAATCACTTTATCCCTCACAATCCTCCCTTTTTCTTTTGCTACGCATACACTGATTAAACCCTCATTTTAAGTTCCTTCAATTCGAACTGACGTAACATCGTCCTAACCTTCTCCTCCTGTAAATCATAAACTTCCCCTGGCCGCATTATCATTATTTTCTGTATTTCCCCTTTCTCTCCCATAGGCATGACTACAGCCTGCATCTGACTTATACTTCTGGTAATACGTTCCCTAAAACAAGGGATACAACAGGGGATAAAGATCAGTCCAGCCTTGCACATAGAAACACAAGTCCCACCGTTCTCCACCATGTTCCTCCGAGGATAGAATCCCACCATTGGGTTCCCATAATCGAATTCCACTTTTGTATTGGAACATGCGCGAACTTCCGGATCCCTTCTGATATGTCCATCACTGCCTGTCCATTATCATCGCTGTTCAAACAGCAATTAGAGAGGTTGAATTTCCCGCATACCCCTCCTTCTTCTGCCAGGAGATAATCTAGGGCTAACCTTTTCTGGTATATCGCTGTTCTCATCTGCGTCTGCTGCTTTGCCAGCATCTCCAGCGCCCCCGCAGTTTGGTTGGTAATTACCTCCAGTACTGCCTGTAGCCTTATGATCCGGTTTAACATGTATACTGGTGTTCGGTAGCCCCAGGATCCATCCTGTGCCCAAGTGGCTGGTCCGTAGTATGAGATGATTCTTGCTGGTGGCCATTCATCATCTTCCCATTCTCCAATGTCTATTTTTACTCTTTTTTCCGATATAGGTCATCAAATACAGGTGTTCCTAACGACCGGCCTTCTTTGGGGTTTAACAGGAAGAATCCAGGTTGTACCAGTCCAATAAAACTAGTCCCATTCCAATTCATCGGTAACACCGAGTATGCCTTGTATCCGCATATCCATAACAATCCTTCAGGGGCCGGCCCACTAGAGGCAACCTTGTTCCATATATCTCGCAATACTGGGATCCCCTGATAAGGGTTATTCCCGGTGCAGTTCCATAGTCCGGCTGGGTCCTTTAACCCAGATCGCGTGGGTCCACCCTTTTTCTTTTATTCGTATTGCTGTCTCGGTTGTCAGCAATACTAGGTACGGGCCGGTCCACCTTGGCTGGAGTTTCTCCTCCTTCCAATTTTTGACCAGTACCCAGTCGCCGGCCTTTACAGCATGTATTGGAAAGTCAAGTGGCGGGCTTTGAGCCAATAATCCTTTCGCTTTTAATTCTGTAAGGGAACGGGACACTGCCAGTAAATAGTTCCTCAAGAATACACCACCTCCCTCAAAGGTTGGTGTGCCTTCCATAAACTTCCCCTGGCCGCATTATCATTATTTTCTGTATTTCCCCTTTCTCTCCCATAGGCATGACTACAGCCTGCATCTGACTTATACTTCTGGTAATAAGATCCCGAAAACAAGGGATACAACAGGGGATAAAGATCAGTCCAGCCTCTGCACATAGAAACACAAGTCCCACCGTTCTCCACCATGTTCCTCCGAGGATAGAATCCCACCATTGGGTTCCCATAATCAAATTCCACTTTTGTATTGGAACATGCGCCAATTTCCGGATCCTTTCTGATATGTCCATCACTGCCTGTCCATTATCATCGATGTTCAAACAGCAATTAGAGAGGTTGAATTTCCCGCATACCCCTCCTCTTCTTCTGCCAGAAGGTAATCTAGGGCTAACCTGTTCTGGTATATCGCTGTTCTCATCTGCGTCTGCTGCTTTGCCAGCATCTCCAGCGCCCCCGCAGTTTGGTTGGTAATTACCTCCAGTACTGCCTGTAGCCTTATGATCCGGTTTAACATATATACTGGTGTTCGGTAGCCCCAGGATCCATCTTGTGCCCAAGTGGCTGGTCCGTAGTATGAGATGATTCTTGCTGGTGGCCACTCATCATCTTCCCATTCTCCAATGTCTATTTTCCTCTTTTTCCGATATAGGTCATCAAATACAGGTGTTCCTAACGACTGGCCTTCTTTGGGGTTTAACAGGAAGAATCCAGGTTGTACCAGTCCAATAAAACAAGTCCCACTCCAATTCATCGGTAACACCGAGTATGCCTTGTATCCGCATATCCATAACAGTCCTTCAGGGGCCGGTCCACTAGAGGCAACCTTGTTCCATATATCTCGCAATACTGGGATCCCCTGATAAGGGTTATTCCCGGTGCAGTTCCATAGTCCGGCTGATTCCACTCCATCAATCTCCATCCAGATAGCGCAGTTTTTCCCATATTTCTTAGTTAGATACCATTTAGGCTCCTCTGGCCACCACACTCGGGACTGATTTGGCCACTGGTGACGATGCGCTGGCAGGGGCTGCTGCCTACTAGGACGGCATCCTTTGCCCAGGGCCTAGCGATACACTCAGTCCCGACCGGAGCGTCTGCCAGGACCCATACCTGGGGATCTCGGTCTTGTCCAATTGTCAGGTTCCACCCCATCAGGTCCCATATTTCAACAATGGATCCTCTCCACGGCCAGTGTGAATTCATCAGCGGTCCTCCGCAGACCCAACAGTTAGTCACATTCAGGGTCCCAGCTATCCGGGTGGCCAAGTCCACAAACAGGTTTTTTTCTCCTTCAGGGATTTCGATCTGCTTCTTGATTTCTTCGTACAGTGTCTGGTGCACTTGAGGCTGAGTATGTGGGGGAGGGGGAGGCTTCGTGACTACTACCTTAGTAATCTCTTTCACTACTTCCTCCTTCGTCTTATCTATTGCCCCTTTTACGATCTGAGAAGGGAAAACTAACTGTACACAAACCCATCTCTCTCCCCTTGGGCAGGTAACGGCCCCAAACTTCCCTATATACCCCCTATTGCCTGCCATCAAATACTCCTTTCCCCCCTCTTTACAAATGATTCTATTCTTTCGGTCATGGCATACTTTATTCACATGGGATTGATAGGTAAATGATCTGGTTATTACCCCTCTGTATTGAATAGGATGATAACATTTATCACAATTATTAAAACCTTTTACAACAATTACATACAAAGCAAACAATACCACAACTGCTCCTTTCATACTGTCAGTTATACATTCAATGCTTTTTCTTTTTAAAATTACTGTTAGGGTTTACTTCCCGCTTCACCGTCCACTGTTCCTCCTCCTCAGGAACGGGTGGATCGCCGGGTCCTTTAACCCGGTTCGCGTGGGTCCACCCTTTTTCTTTTATTCGTATTGCTGTCTCGGTTGTCAGTAATACTAGGTATGGCCGGTCCACCTGGGCTGGAGTTTCTCCTCCTTCCAATTTTTGACCAGTACCCAGTCGCCGGCCTTTACAGCATGTATTGGAAAGTCAAGTGGCGGGCTTTGAGCCAATAATCCTTTCGCTTTTAATTCTGTAAGGGAACGAGATACAGCCAGTAAATAGTTCCTTGAGAATACATCACTGCCCTCTATGGTGGGTATTCCTTCTATCTTTCCCAAATAAGGTAACCCAAACAACATTCCATAGGGGAACACTGCTAACTTTGCATGGGGTCTCCGTTGCTTTTCTCAAAGCCTTTCTGTTTCCCTACTGCTCCAAACATATGCCAGACTCCATGTACATATGCTGCTCTTAAAGCCTTAATTTCTGCCAATTGAGCTAAGCAAGATTGCAGGCAAGCTTCCAATTTGATCCTGCGCTATAGCTTTTACTTCTTTAGATATTACTCGTCCAAAATATTCTACCTGCTGCTGACAAAACAAAAACTTCTTCCTTGATACATCATGACCTCCTGTGCCATCTTTTCCAAGATAATTACAATGTCTCTTTCTCACGTTGCTCCTCACTTGTGGAACAAACCAACAAATCATTCACATACTATATCAACACCTTCCAAATCTGCCTACAACATCTGATTAAAACACGGCGCTAGTATTTAAAACGCTGCCGCATCCTAGCCTAGGTGTATTTAATACCTCTTCTTAATGTTCTTATCATAGTTATGTTCACCATTATCTTAATATTATCTTAATATTATTATTCACAGCTTAAGGATAAGGGGGAAATCCTTTAAGACCGAGATGAGAAAGACTTTCTTCACACAGAGAGTGGTGAGTCTCTGGAACTCTCTGCCACAGAGGGTAGTTGAGGCCAGTTCATTGGCTATATTTAAGAGTGAGTTGGATGTGGCCCTTGTGGCTAAGGGGATCAGAGGGTATGGAGAGAAGGCAGGTACGGGATACTGAGTTGGATGATCAGCCATGATCATATTGAATGGCGGTGCAGGCTCGAAGGGCTGAATGGCCTACTCCTGCACCTAATTTCTATGTCTATGTTTCTATGTTTCTATGTTTCTATTATTAAGATCATTATCATTATTATTATTATTATTATTATTTCCTGATTATCGTACCTGTTCACATCCCCAACACACCTTATCCATTACCTATCTCCTTACTAGCCTTGTCTGGGCTCAGATCCAGATTTATTTCACTCCCGATAGGGCATTTGAGAAAACACTCTCCCAAATACATTTATTATTGGCATGGAATCTCTGGCCCCTGTTTGGCTCTGTCATAGGACTCACTGTGTGTCGGTGCATCACTTATTCCAGACTTCAACCAGGTCTGTTGTTACTGACAACATTGTCTTTCCTTTTTCACGCTCTTTCTTTCTAAAGCAGTCTCATCAATTCATCCCTCTGCTTTCCACTTTAATCCTTTCTGATCTGCCTTCTTTCTCATTCTAAACTCAATGTCTTACTTCTCAGATAGTTTATCCTCCTTTGCAAATTTATTCACCTTCCTTTTAAAATCTTCCACTGACTTCTCGATTCTCATATTTTACCACCACCTCTTCTACCTCGGTAATGTCATCACTTTCCCTTCTACCCCTGAGATTCTAAACTGTTTTTTTTTTACCCAATCTCATTCCTTCTGGTACCTTAGTTATACTCGATCTTTCTGCTCCCGAATCTACCATAAATATCATATCCTCTCCCTGGGGTCCTAATTTCAAATTTACCAGAGGTTCCCGTGTGTATCCCATACACCCCAGGGAGCGGAACCCCTGACTCCCCTATTCTTCCTCCATGAGTGCGTACGACTGCACCTCCCGTCGTCGCTTAGGACATTCCCTCTTGAAATGACCCTCCTCTTTACAATAATAACACCAGGGTGGCCCCATGTACCACCCTCCTGATCCTTGTTCCTTGTTCTCCCGGGGACCCCCAACTTCGGTCCCTCCATTCACCTCTTCCTCGTCCTCCAATACCACTTGCTGTACTGCTTGCAACATCATTTTTTGCCTTTCCCTTCTGTTTCTCCTCATCCCGTCTTACATATATCTTTTGAGCCTCTGTTAACAACTGATTCAATGGTTTTTCATTCCAATCTTCCAATTTTTCCAATTTCTTTCTAATATCTGGCCATGATTTTGTTACAAAATTAACCTTCAACAACTGCTGACCTGCAGTCTTATCAGTCTATCCTCGAATACTGCTGGACATTTTTCCTTAACCTTTGTAAAAACATTGTCGGAAGTTCGTCCTTGTTCTGCTGATTTTCAAAAGCCCGTTCGAAATTCTGTCCCCTGGGAACGGCTTCTCTAATTCCCTTGATTATTATCTCCCTGAGATCTCTCATACTTTTTCTTCCTTCCCCTGTTTGGTTATTTCAAGTCGGCGCATCAGCCTGCAACCCCTTCTCCTGCCTGTCTGACCATCTGTCTTTCTTCTGAAGTAAACAAACTTCCCCTTATTGACATCATTGTCTGCCAACTCCATTTTGTTTTTCTGGGCCCCATTAATTTATTACCCTTCTCCAACCAGAATGTTTATCTAAACAAACCATAAAAGCTGCTTGTTGTTCAGCAATTAACTTATTTCTAATTTTGTTCAAACCATTCCCCCTACAAATACATACGACTAACAATTTGCCAAATTAACTTTACTGAAAAGAAATCTCTAGAAGCCAAGCAACCTACATTTTCCAACTTCCCCTTTTTAAGTTGCGATGATTCAAAGCATTGTCCGTTACCTTACAATAACCTCCCCCATTGCTTAAAGGAACACACACAGACACCCTTACAACATGGCCCACAGCAAACAAACCTATCACATATACAAACTTCCTCATTCATACAAAACCGGTTTTTACATTAGTTCCATTCTTACTTCAATGAGATTGTTTGAAACAACTTAATATTTTTCATAAAAACGTTTTTGGCCCTAGGAACTGATCTATTTGTTCAGCCAGTCCCAAGGGGTCTTCCAATAAACTTTTCATCTCCTTTTTAAAGTTCCTCACCCCCATACTGGTGAGAGGCACATAGTTTCCTTACTCTTTACCCCGGGTGTTCCCTTCACCCCATCCAACATTCGCCCCAACGGACTATCGGGCGGAATGTTAGGCTCCATATCAGTATGAGCCTCATCCCGGTTCCCCGGACCCTTACGTCTCCCGTTCCGGTTTCCCATTACCTTGTCGGACTATTCCCGTCCGACAAACCCCGGTCGCCCAGGCAATACTTAACAGTCGTTTTTCTTACCTGGGTCCTGTGCACAAGAATCACTCGACCGTCCCGTACGTATTTACCTTACACCCCCTCTTGCTTCCGGAGTCTTTTCACCGGATATCACTCGCTCAAACTGCTGATGGCAAGCAAGGAGATCAGAGACTGCTGAAATCAGCAGGGTGCACCTTCCCCTCCTTCCTTGCCTCCACCAAGCAGCCGGAGTGGCGATCCCGGACGAGCCCCCAATTTGTGAGATACCCTTTATGCTCACAATAAATACTCAAAGACTAAATCCTGGAAGCAAGAGATTTCTTTATTTTGCAGACGGTGCCTCTCCAACTCGAGACACACTGAAGCCAGGGAGATCATCCCCCCTTTATACACAAAATCTTACATTCAATTTCTCCCCGGACCTCTCTCCAATCAGGGTTGGAGGTGCACAATCTGTAGGTACAACCCACCGTTCATCCCCTCGCACCTCCCACATCATACATTGCATGTTCAAACATGTTCATGGTAATGAGCAATTTCTTGACCAGGGGTGTGTTGTAATATTCATTTATTCTATTAAGCATGCTCAATTGCTCATGACCTGGCCCAGTTTTACTCACCTCCTAGTGAACCCTCTCAGTTTTCCTATATCAGTACTAAAGCTAAGCTATAGTGACAGGGGTCCCATCTATCACTCCTTTCCACTGATAGGGATCTCTCTACATCACCCCCTTCTCTAGCTATACAATGAATCTCTTCTTACTCAAGGCCTCAAGGATGGGTCTGGCAACCTTCAGACACTGCTGTCAGAATCCTCTCTCCAGCCCCTCTCTGTTTGAATTCTCTTTAAAACTCCTTTCTTTAATAAGGTTTAATCACTTTATCCCTCACATGAACATAAAACAGTACAGCACAGGAATATGCCCTTCATCCAACTGTCGAACATGAGGCCAGGTTAAACTAATCTTGTTTGCCTACACATGATCCATATCTCTCAACTCCCTGCATGTCCATGTTCCCAAAGCCTCTTGCTTTATCTGGCTCCACCACCAAGCTTGGCAGCGTGATCCAGGCACCCCCAGTCTGTGTGTAAACAATATATCCTGGACATTTTTTGCATTTCCCCCTCTCACTTTAGGCAAGGCAAGGCAACTTTATTTCTATAGCACGTTCCATACACGAGGCAGACTCAAAGTGCTTCACATAAAAACATGTCATACAATAAAATGAAATAATTTAAAAAAAGAAATAAAATAGAAGAATGAAAAGAAAATAAAAGCAAGGTAAAAAATGCATTATAGAAAAGTGCAAAAGTTAAAAGTTCAATGTAGTTAGGATTTAGCTAAAAGCTAAAGTAAACATAAAAGTTTTCAGTTGTTTTATAAGTGGTCAAAGTTGGGGCAAGTCTTAAATCTTCAGGAAGTTTATTCCAGCTATTTGATGCATAGTAACTAAATCCTGCTTTCCCATGTTTTGTATTTACTCTGGGAATCACTAACAGATTGGTCTCTGAAGATCTTTGCGGTCTAGATGACTTATATAGTGGAAGCATGTCAGTGATATACTGTGGCCCTAAACCATGTAGTGATTTATAGGTGAGCAGCAAGATTTTACAATCAATTCTCTGACATACAGGGAGCCAATTAAGGATTTAAGAATTGGTGTAATGTGTTCAAATTTTTTGGTATTTGTTAGAACTCTAGCAACAGCTTTAAAGCTACATTTGCCTTTGACATTCCCACCCTGCGAAACAGGTTCTGACTATCCAAAAAAAAGACACAAAGTGCTGGAGTAACTCAGCAGGTCAGGCAGCACCTCTGGAGAACATGGAATGGTGACATTATAGGTCGGGAGCCTTCTTTAGACTCTGAAAAGCTTTATCAAGCTCAGAGCTCCTGCCATCTCAAGACCTCCAGGCGCAGTGAAATCCTTTTGTGCCCTGTTTCACCCACACCATCCACAGCCCCCGTTGCTGCTGGTTGCTCTTATAGCAACAGGTATGGCTGTAGCCTGAATGTTTGGAAGTCTTCCTCTGCCCCCCCCCAGTGGTTACTGACATTATTGCAATTTTGTGTTGAATTGGCTTCTGTTGAAACTGGTGTCTGAGCTTCGACGGGTGGACTGAAATTATCATCAAATCAAAAAGCTGCTCAGATTGAAAATCAGAAATATAAACTCCTAGAAACATAGGACAGATAGAATCTGGGGGGAGAGGAACAGACTAATGTTTCAAGTCATAGCCTTTCAACAGATCTGAAGATATCAGGAGATGTAATAGTTTATGAATGAACATGCCAGCTGTCTTTGACCTCCACTGTTCTTTCCACTGTTCACCCAGTGGCTGTCGGTTACTATTACAGCACCTTCAATGTTTGGAGCTGTCTTCCTCTGCCCCCAAGTGGCTTCAGGTTCTTATGCAAGGAACCAAATTCTTCCCTGATACAGTATATTGATCTGAAACGTTGACAATCCCTTTCTCCCCACAAATGCCGAGTTCCTCCAGCAGATTGTTTGTTGCTCCAGATTCCAGCATCTGCACTCTCTTGTAACAAGAAACTCTTTCTATCAATTTGGCTTCATTCAAAATTGGCATCTAAACAACAATGACATAATCAGTAAGACAAAATAAAACTTCAGATGTTGCTTCAGAAACTCCTGGAAATATGAGACTGGCAGCAAATGTAGAGAGAGAAACAAACTAATATGGCAAGTCAAAGACTTTCATCAGACCTTCAGGACTTGATGGTTTATTCATTTAAATACAAATAGCAGAAAATCATTCCATCTTTGTGAAGTTCACTCTCCACAGTGATCAGAATATGTTCCCTTAATAAACTGTACTCATCAGCAGTAAACAATTCCCCAGACCAAATGTACTAATTGCATTCTATGTGACTGTCAACGTTTGGGTATCTTTGGCTCGTCAATAAGATTTTAAATATTTGTCCATACCAGCCTCTTCTGATGTCTCTCCAATGTCCTTCTGTTGAGTCAGGTCATGCCCATGTCTTTCGATAGCCACAGATGCACTTAAAATGTCTTCTCTTCTGTCTGCATTGTTCCCTGTGGAGACAGGGTAATTGTGATACTGAATAGAAACATGCCCTTTATCCCACTGAGTCTGTGCTGACCATCACTCACATTTTTAAAAAAACTCTTCCCATGTTCTCTTATACTCACCCCCCCCTTCCCACCTCACTCCCACCATCAGCTACGTCCCCTCACTTACGCACCAAGTGCAATTTACAGCAGCCAATTAACTTAGCAACGATATCGCCTTTGGGGGGTTGGCAGAAACCTGAGGGAGAATGTGGAAACTCTACACAGACTCCTCATTTATTGGAGATATGTACAGATAAGCCATCGGTAAAGGAATCCGAACATCTTTTCTCCCTGGAAGTATTGGGTCTAATTTATCAGTCTATTTATTCAATGAACTGCGTGGCTCCATCAGGTGCTCGAGAACTAGAGACGGACAAGGAAAATGCTGGCCTGAGCAGCGATGCCAACATTTGGTGCAGGAATAAAAATGGTAAAAATCACTATGATCCTTGTAATAATCAAATGGCACTTGGCTAGTCCTGTTATTACATTTATTGGAGTTTCCTACTGCTGTGGAGCACAGAGAGATTCCTTAACCTCCACCATCGTCCTTGCAGAACCAAGTCCACTCTGACCTCAGCCTGCGAGCCCCTGTACACAATGTTTCTGTGGATGTTAACCATATAACCATATAACAATTACAGCACGGAAACAGGCCCTCTCGGCCCTTCCAGTCCGTGCCGACCATTTGTTTTCCCCTAGTCCCATCTACCTGCACTCAGACCATACCCCTCCATTCCCTTCACGTCCATATACCTATCCACTTTACTCTTAAATGTTAAAATCGATCCTGCCTCCACTACTTCTGCTGGAAGCTGATTCCACACAGCCACCACCCTCTGAGTAAAGAAGTTCCCCCTCGCGTTACCCCGAAACCACTGTCCCTTAATTCTCATGTCATGCCCTCTTGTTTGAATCTTCCCTACCCTCAATGGGAAAAACGTATCCAAAAAGGCGAATCAATAAATGATGGTTTTGTTCCAAACATTATGGAGGGCAAAAATCCCATAGGATCTTTGATGGAGGGCACTATATGATCGTGACTGGATGTTTCCACTAGTGGGGGAGTCTTGGACCAGTGGTCATAGCCTCAAAATTAAAGGATGTTTCTTTAGAAAGGAGATGAGGAGAAATGTATTTAGTCAGACGGCGGTGAATCTGTGCAATTCTTTGCCAGACAGGGGTTGACAGCCGTGCGGACGGCGGGAGTGTCCTGGGGAGCCGTGCGGGCCCGATACACCCGCCAAACCGCGGCGACGACTGGAATGAGCCACGGTCGGCCTGACTCGCCCCACAGGCCTCCCAGGGAACTGCGGAGAAGCCGGGCGGCGAGGCCTGTCTGGGCCGAAGGAGCCACAGCGGCAGTGGGAGCCTCGGCGGCGGTGGAGTGTGACAGGGGGCGGGGGGACAATGGGGAATCGGCGTGGGGGAGCGGTGGGGACACTTTAGTTTTAGAATCCTCTGCCCAGGGGATAAGTCTGTTTGTGTTTGTTCATTCTGGTTTAGGCGCTGTCACACGGCAACAGCCAGCATTGTCCTTTTCTTTTTTTCACTTTTAATTTCAAGTTTTTGCGTACCTTGTTGCGTGTTGTGACTATTGGCAGACCAGTTTCCCTGCCGGGATGAATAACGTTTTATATTTATAGATCAGCCACGACTGACTGGTAGAGTAGCCTCGATGGGCCGAATGGCCTAAATCTGCTCCTATGACACGAACTTATGAACTTTACTGTCGAGGTCGTCCAGGAGGTTTCTCACGTTCAAGATCCTCAACTTTACCCCAGGGCTTCTTCATCAACCGCAGTGGGGAATAATCTCAATTGTTGAGAACGAACTGAAGGGCAAGCGGCGATGGTCAGCGCCAGTGACACGGTGTGTGTGTGTGTGTGAGGAGCGGCCACCGACGGCTCGGGCTATGAGGGCACCATTGCCGCCAGTGACACGGTGTGTGTGTGTGTGAGGAGCGGCCACCGAGCGGGCACCATTGCCGCCAGTGACACGGTGTGTGTGTGTGTGAGGAGCGGGCACCATTGCCGCCAGTGACACGGTGTGTGTGTGTGTGTGAGGAGCGGCCACCGACGGCCCGGGCTGTGAACGAGCGGCGGCCGCGCGCGGGCAGGTTGGGGCCGCGCGAGACGCAGCCGTTGGCCCCGGGCGTTTGAATCCCAACGGCCGCAGCGCGAGCGCGCGCTCCCCGTCGGAAGGGGGTCGGGGGGGGGGGGGGGGGGGGGTGACGACACGTGACCGGCCGCCAGTGGGGCTGTGATTGGAGGAGCGTCCGGCCGGCCACGTGGGGCCCGCCCCGCCCGCCACTGATTGGAGGATGGGAATGGCGGGCTGGAGGGGAGCGGGAGAAATCGAGGCTCCCATTGGTTGAGCGGCAGCAGGGCGGAGCCCGAGGGACGATCACCTCGTGCAGTGGGTGAACACGAAGCTCAGCATCAGTGATAGGAGCAGAATTAGGCCACTCGGCCCATCACGTCTACTCCGCCATTCAATCATGGCTGATCTATCTCTCTCCCCTCAACCCCATTCTCTTGCCTTGATCGCAATGAACGGCGGTGCTGGCTCGAAGAGCCGAATGGCCTCCTCCTGCACCTATTTTCTGTGTTTCTATCTCTCCATAATAGACAATAGGTGCAGGAGTAGGCCCTTCGAGCCAGCACCGCCATTCAATCTTACAAAATGTTGAGATTTTAAAAATCAAGTCTGCAATTTATCCCATTAGCTAAAGCATAAAAAGAAGTTTAATTTGGCACCTAATTCACTTTCATATCTTAAGTATTAAAAAAGTTATGGCTATTTAATTACTCGGAAATTGGCATCTTGTTCCCTGTAGGGAGGTTTCATGGCAGTCGGGTCACGACCCATGACCCGTACTGTTGCTACGCTACGCCACGCCAAGTGGAGTACACGCAATGAACTGCAGGTAAGCACTTACCATTGTTTCCAGCGCAGCGGGCCCGTTAAAACCCGCTGAAATTGTCATTTTTTGCGCTGTAAATAATTATGGCAATCAGGATAAGTGTGAGAGACTGTGTTAAAGAAGGAACTGCAGATGCTGGAGAATCGAGGGTACACAAAAGGCTGGAGAAACTCAGCGGGTGCAGCAGCATCTAAGGAGCGAAGGAGATAGGCGACGTTTCGGGTCGAGACCCTTCTTCAAACTGGTCAGGGATCAGGGAAACGAGAGATATAGACGGTTATGTGGAGCGATAAAGAACAATGAACGAAAAATATGCAAAAAAGTATCGATGATAAAGGAAACAAGCCATTGTAAGCTGTTTGTAGTGTGAAAATGAGAAGCTAGTGCGACTGGGGTGGGGGAGGGAGATAGAGATAGAGGGAATGCCAGGGCCCGAGGGCTGTGGGAGAGGTGGGAAGGGGAGGAGACAGCAAGGGTTAACAGAATTGAGAAAATTCAATGTTCAAGCCCAGAGGATGCAGACTCCCCACGCGGAATATGAGGTGCTGTTCCTCCAACTTGCGGTGTTGCTCACTCTGGCCATGGAGGAGGCCCAGGACCGAGAGGTCGGATACGGAATGAGAGGGGGAGTTGAAGTGCTGAGCCACCGGGAGGTCGGGTTGGTTAATGCGGACCGAGCGGAGGTGTTCGGCGAAACGATCGCCAAGCCTCCGCTTGGTCTCACCGATATAGATCATCTGGCATCTGGAGCAGCGGATGCAGTAGATGAGGTTGGAGGAGGCGCAGGTGAACCTCTGTCGGACCTGGAAGGACTGCTTGGGTCCCTGAAAGGAGTGGAAGGGGGAGGTGAAGGGACAAGTGTGGCATCTCTTGCGTTTGCAAGGGAAAGTGCCCGGGGAAGGGGTAGAGCGGGAGGGAAGGGAAGAATTGACAAGGGAGTTGCGGGGGGAGCGGTCTTTGCGGAAGGCAGACAGGGGGGGGGAGATGGGAAGATGTGGCGAGTGGAGGGGTCACGTTGGAGGTGGCGAAACTGGCGGAGGACTGTGTGTTGTATTTGCCGGCTGGTGGGGTGAAAGCTGAGGACCAGGGGGACTCTGCCCTTGTTGCGAGTGGGGGAATGGGGAGAGAGGGCAGTGTTGCGGGGTATGGAGGAGACCCTGGTGTGAGCCTCATCTATATAGTGAGCCTCATATAAGTGTGAGAGACATTTAGCCTACTTGAGAATTCCAAGAGAAATGACGGTAGATAGAAGCGAGAGCTGAAGGGACAACAACAGCCAAAGTGTTTGGCGAACATTGGCCGTTTGCTCACTGAATTTCATCAACTAAGGCATTATTTGTGTTTTTTCTTGATTTCCTTTGGCATCTAAAAAGTTTCAGAAGTGATAAATCTGGCTGTAAAATTTTAAAATCGCCCAAGTGGGTTTTTACATACAAAAAGAAAAGTTATGGCCATTTTCATACGCGGAAATTAGCATCTTGTTCGCTTTGTTTTTCCATTGACTTAACACAAAAGCTGTGATCAAGGACAGTCAAAAGCCCATAACTTTCTTAAAAATTAAGAGAACTGAATGAAATTTTCAGTTATTATAGATTGAAGCATTCTGAAACAAATATGAAACAATCTTACTTCATAGATGAGGATTAGTTCGGACACCGACTCTGATGGTAGGGTGAGACAGAAGTTCCACCTCCGCAGGCCGCGCCGGCAACTCCAGTTACAGAGCTGCTACAGGTCTCCCTCTTGGAGGCAGAGACCAAGACGGGTCAGTATCCTGCTGACACTGAGTCTCAGGGTATGGCCGTGGGGCATACCCCAAGGGATGAAGGGCACGTGTCAGAGGTACCTTTTTCCTGACAACAAAGTTGCCATCTCAGCAGAATATTCTATTTGGGTATAGGTACAATGGGTTCTTATCAGTATATCAGTATAGGTATCCTGCGGCCTGCGGCAGCACCTGTTTAGGGCTGCCTACGAATCGCCCTCGCTGAGGAGGGAAGAGCAAAAGGTCAAGATATAACTGGCTCTAAAGAAGTTAACAGAACATAGTAAAGCACATATGTGCCGGCAGTGAACAGCGCCAACAGGGGGATGTGAGAGCCAGCCGCCGAATCTGTTACTCAGGGAGGCCTATTCGACAGGGGAAGAAAACCTGCCAGACGAATCAATTAGGCCAACGGCGGGCAAAAGTCATAGTTTCAGAACGCACCCCAGGCGCTCATCGGCAGTAGGCAGTTCACTGGAGCTGGGGGCAGCATGATAGCTCAGAAATTCCATGCACCTTACCAACCCTACTCAACAAAATTGGTCCAGCACTTCCAAAATATGGGTAGTGCACCGTTCACAAGTTGTAATATTTACATTTGTTTTGTACAACACAGAAAGGATAAAAACATCTGGTTGAGGCACAGTCGTAGAATTCCAAGCAAGTTTGGATTATGGCCAGGGTTATTTTTTAAAGTTAAGGTTCAAACATTGGGCAAAAGTTCTCATGCAAACCATCCATGGAATAAGGCAGGAGAGGTATGTTATTATGAAGAATGGAGAGTGTCGGGCATATGAACTTTCCGAATATGAAAACGTATTTTCCTGACTAACAACAGATTCATAAGGGTCAAAGATCCATGCTTTGCGAATCCCATTACAGAGGTTATCAAAGACAATATAACTGTACTAATAACAGTAAAGCTTTGCGGAATGGGATAAACTGTTTGTTGGTCATTGGGATTTACCTTTAATTATTATTAGCCTTGACTCCGTCCTGTGGCAAGAGATTGGAGTTAATAGCAACCTGTTATAAAATTGACTTTATTTTCCTGTCGATAGGGGCGCTGCACTGACAGCAGCCCGTTTGTTTTTCCTCTTTTTTTTATTTTTAGTCAGTTTAAAGTCTGTTTTTTGGGGAATCTTTGACTTTTATATGTGGGGGAGGGGGGCAGGGTAAGGGGGAAACTAACTCCCATTCGCTTCCTGGCGGGGACGTGACTATTTCTCCGAGTTGCGTCCTCGCCCCCCACCTCGCGGCCTACCTCCTGGATTGGAGCGGCCTTTCCTGCCGGGGACCGGGAACAGCGGCGGCGCTGGAGTCACCGCGGAGCTGGCGATGCCTACCTGGGTCGCCGTTGGAGCTCCGGAGCGTTGGGCCGCTGCTCCAACATCGTGGAGCTCTGGTTTAGAGAGCTCCCAACGCGGGCGGCGCTGACCGTCATCATGGAGTCCTGGGGCCCTTTGTCGAGGGCCTCCAGCGTTGTATCTCCACCTGGCGCGGCCAGTGGACTTTGGGAGCCGCGGACTCCGGTAGGAGGGGGCCGACTCGGGGTTCAGGCCACTGAGGACGTCCCCCAGCCCTGACGTCGGACTTACATCACCACGGGGAGCGGGCCTGGACATCGGGCCGCCCGTAGCAGCGACTGCGGAGGGCTCGGGGAGGCCCCGACCACGGGGGAACATTGGGGAGCGTCGGGAAGAGACTGACTTTGGTGCCTTCCCTCACGGTGGGAAATTTTGATCCTGCTGTGAGGGGATGTTTTATGTTGAATTTCTGTCTACTCTTGTTGTGATCTTTATTTTTGGCTGTATGGTGACTTCATTTCACTGTGCCAATTGGCACATGTGACAAATAAAATCTATCTGTATCTGTATCTGTATCTGAGTAATTGGCAATATAGCAGCTGTGTTTCAGCTGAGCAAATAAAGGAACTGATATTGTGTAAGTAGCAACCCCTCAAAGGACAATTAGACCGTTGTTAACAACCTTATGCTATTGTCAGCTGAAGCTACCTCAGTCACAATGATGAAAAAACAGTATTCAGCATGGCTGAACATGACAATAAACTAATTTGAACTTGAACTTGAAACTCTACAGTAGTTTGGTCGGTCGAATTCAGTTATTACAAACTGATGCTAAGGACTCTAAGGTGAGAAGTTCCGAATACCATCTCTAGTTGGAGGTATTGGAAATTTGCATGAGTTACCAATTCTTCAATTGTTGGTATCAACTAAATATATACACTAGATGCACCCCATGGGTAAGGGGCTATTGAGCGAATATACATATTCTACATGCTCAAATTCAAGTTGGTGCTCTCCGATGGTGACATATGTTAGTCACATGGCAATCAAGTAAAAGTATCCTGTAATAATTACCTAATCTCCTTGTGGCGGCGGCGGAAGTGGCGGTGCTGCGTGGCAGCTGCGGCTCACCTGCAGTCCGTCTGTTTTTTCTTCTCTTTTTTTTGTCTTTTTGTGTCTGTTTTAGTTAGAATTTTGGTTTATTAGGTTGTGTTTGCGTGTGTGGGGTGGGAGGGTGGGAGAAACAAGGTTTTAGTCTCTGCCTTCGGGGGGATCCGACCTTTTCTTGTCGTGTCCCCTGTCACCGTCTCCGTCTGTGCTGAGGCCTAATGGCGGAGCTGGCGGCCTCGGAGCTGTGGCGAGCGTTCAGAGCTCCAGCGTTCCAGCGGCGGCAGCGGCCCGGCTTCAGAGCTCCGGTGCTCCAGCGGCGTTCCAGCGGCGGCCCGGCTTCAGAGCTCCGGTGCTCCAGCGGTGCTCCAACGGCGGCCCGGCTTCAGAGCTCCGGCGCTCCAGCATTCCAGCGGTGGACCCTGATTCAGAGCTGTGGCGGTGTTCCAGCATTCCAGCGATGGCGGTGGTGGCAGCCCGGCTTCGGAGGCTTGGCGGCGGGACTAGTGGACGATAACATCGGAGGCCTGGATCGCCTCAGCGCAGAGGGAGAACAAGTAGGGAAGAAGACAAAGACTTTAAGACTTTTGCCTTCCACCACAGTGAGGATGTGCCTGGTGAACTCACTGTGGTGGACGTTAAATATGTGTTTATTGTGTGTTTTGTTTTAATTTATTATATGTTATGACTGCAAGGTAACAAAATTTTGTTCAGACCGAAAGGTCTGAATGACAATAAAGGAATCTAATCTAATCTAATCTAATCACTGGTGTATCATCCAGTTAGACCGATGACAACACAGAATAGGTATTGGATCTCAAAGTATTATGAAAGTATGGTTCAACAAAATAGAGAGGAGATTTACTAGAATGTTGCCTTGGTACCAGCAACTATGTTACAGAGAAAGGTTGAACAAGCTAGGTCTTTATTCTTTGGAACGCAGAAGGTTAAGGGGGGACTTGATTGAGGTCTTTAAAATGATGAAAGGGATAGACGTTTGTTGACGTGGATAAGCTTTTCCCATTGAGGGTAGGGAAGATTCAAACAAGAGGGCATGACATGAGAATTAAGGGACAGAAGTTTAGGGGTAACGTGAGGGGGAACTTCTTTACTCAGAGGGTGGTGGCTGTGTGGAATGAGCTAACAGCAGAAGTGGTGGAGGCAGGATCGATTTTAACATTTAAAAGTAAAGTGGATATGTATATGGACAGGGAGGGGTATGGTCTGAGTGCAGGTACATGGGACTAGGGGAAAACAAATGGTCAGCACGGACTGGAAGGGCCGAGAGGGCCTGTTTCCGACATGTTGGCGCATATTTATTCACTGATTGCAAAAATATGTGGCACAACAGTGCGGAGAAATACATTCGCTGGAAAAGGGGGAATGTTCTTTTATGTTTTCCTCTATTTTTTGCCTCATTTAGCTGGGTCTTAAAACAGTCAGCAAGACCTCGCTTGGGTTTGTACTGTCGGACTGGCTAAGCAGCATTGTTGCCTGCTTCATCAGGCATAATGGTACAACGGTATACGGTTATTCCAAAAAACAGAAACTTGCTGGTTCAAACTGTGGTTCAGGACACCGGCGTTTGCACAATAAAACAATTATTGACTTACACATTTTGAATGGATTGACATGCCTCAGGTTGTCATATCAAGCCATGTGTTCACTGCAGAATGCAGGGATAGCACCCACAAAAGCAGTACATTCCTATTGAGGGGATCAGAAGTGATTTTGTTTAAATGTTAATGTTACATTTAATATGGTACAGATTACTGACATTTTCCAGTTCATTCTTAAATGGTATTTGACAATAATTCAGTTATAGAGACACTACAGCTGCAACAAAAGGGAACTACTCTGTTGGGTTCAACCCGGATATCGAGTTGTTAAAAATATCTTGACACAAGTTCTCCCACTACAGGATTATGCAGTTGGTTATTGAAAATGTGTGAATATTACTTCACCAAGGGGTTCTAGCTACATCCTTAGTTATGACACCAATATCAGGACAACAACGGCAAACATTGCAAACGCTGTGGCTAGATAAGATGGAATTGGCTGCAGGTGCCATTACATTTTACATTCTGGTCTATACAAACAGAGCAGACCAGGGGTGGCATGATTTAAGATCATTTTTTGGATACCGCACGGTCTCACGTCTATGTTATCAAGGCCACCAGAATCGTAAGAAGTGTGGAATCAGCATTGTTTATTAATCAACAAACAATTACCCAAAGAAGGTCGGTTCAGACTATTTCAAGGTGGCTGCAGCAGGTTCTGGGTTATGCAGGTATTAACACTGATGATTGTATATCTCATTCCACCAGGTCAGCATCAACGTCAGCGGCCAGGGCAATGGACATGCCCATCGACCATATCCTCGCGACCGCAGGATGGTCAACTAAATTGTTTAAAAAAAAATTCCATCGGCCGGTTACTGACCTGGGGTTTTACCCATTCTGTTTGCGTCCACCTTAGCCTCCCCTGAGTTACAGGGCTTGCTATTGATTTCTTTATTAACGTAAACCATTAATACATGTGAATCAATATCATGCTAATGCATTTTGATTATTCACTCATCCTGAGTCAATCGATGCAGTGAGACGCCGAGATTTCGATCTGCGGCATGAAATCACAAAGCTTCAAAGTCTTCACGGAATCACTCACGTGACTCCGAAGTAAAATAGTAAGATTAAACGAAAACTTACCAATTTGAAGTTCGATCTTGATTTTATGAGGAGTTACGATGGTGATTATGTGCCCGCCTCGCCCAACCCTCTCTCATAAAGATCAACTGGTAGTTCTCGAGTCACGCATCTTACTATGTCACTTCGGTGATTGTTATTTGTGATTTCATACCGCTGCTTTGAAGATTGACGCGCATGCGGCCTAGATGGGGTTCTTCACGTAATCACCAACGTAACTCCTCATAAAATCAAGTTTAAACTTCAAACTGGTAAGTTTTTGTTTAATCTTCCTATTACTACTCTGAAAATTGGAAGTTTTTGTCATATTTTTAAAAAATGTGCAGGTTTTGTTCTTGACGAGTTTCAGGTATGATTTATATAATATTTTTGCACAATATGTTAAAAATTCAGGTAGTTTCGTGAGTTGGGTCAAGAACTTGAATGAAAAAGCTCCTCGGACCACAGCCTAGTTGGTTTAACACTGAAATGAGTAAAAAAATCCCTCCATTTAAAGGATTGGGGAGAGTGCAGTAACTTGGAGTGGAACAAGAAGTCAGCAGCAATTTTATTGAATGGCAAAGCAGATTCAAAGAAATGAATAAACAAGAGAATGCAGATACTGGAATCTCGAGCAAATAAAACAAACTGGTGGAAGAACACCTTCACCTCTTCCTACTAGCTGTCCCAACCCAAAACATTGTCTGTTGATTTCCTTCCACGTATTCTACCAGGACTACTGAATTCTTCCAACAGTTTGTTTTTCACTCAAATAAATGTACAGCTACTCTTATTTGCGTTCCAAACCTAATATCATGCATCCACCCTGATCCTCTTCCTCTTCATTATACTTTCCTTCACTTTGCTAAATTGTTCTCACAGAACCTTTCATGTTCAATCACTAACCACACATTTCACTGTAATATCTGCAGAAAAAACTTACCCTGAACATATCTTTTAAACTTTGCTCCTCTCACTTTAAAGTTATGCCCTCTGGTCTTTGACATTATCACCATGGGAAAAGGGTTCTGGCTATTTACCCTATCGAGGCCTGTCATAATTTTATAGTGTTCTATCAGGTTGCCCCTCGACTTCTGGTGATCCAGAGAAAACAATATGTGTTAGTCCAACTTCTCCTTGTAGAAAATAACCCCGAATCAGGCAGCATTCTGGTAATCCTCTTCTGCACCTGTTCCACATCCTTCCTGTAAAAGGGCGACCAGAACTGCACACAATATTCCAAATGCTGTCAAAACAAAGCTACATCATGACGTCCTGACTCATATACTCAATACCCCGACCAATGAAGGCAAGCATACCATTGGCTTCATTACCACTCTATCTACTTGTGGGGCCACTTTCAAGGAACTATGGACCAGGACCCCTGCACTTCATTGCTTTTAAGGATCTAGCTATTAACCACCTTTCTTCCTCTTACATTTGACTTCCAAAGTGGAACACCTCACATTTACTTAGATTAAACCCAATCTGCCATTTCTCCGCCCATTTCTGCGTATAATCTATATCCTGCCATATAGTTTGATAACTTTCTGCACTATCCACAGCGCCAGTAACCATGGTGTTGTCTGCAAACTTATAAACCAACCCATCTACATTTATATCCAAATCATTGATATATGTATCACAAAGAACAGAGATCCCAGCATTGACCTCTATGGAACTGACCTCCAGCTAGAATAATGCCCTTCCATCATAACCCTCTGTCTTTCATGAGTAAAAGAGTTTTTCATTATCGACCAAGTTACCATGAATCCTGTGTATCTTCATTTTCTGGATTTGACTTTATGATTCTTAATTCTAATTGCGGTATATGACCATAAGATTGGTAAAATAACAACTTTTTAAGAATATGTAGAGGCATATTGGTTTAAAGAGTGAATTGAAGAATTTGGGATCTTTAAAACTAAAGGAACAGCCGCAATAGTGGTTATAGACACAAAAAGCTGGAGTAACTCAGCGGGACAGGTAGCATCTCTGGAGAGAAGGAATGGGTGATGTTTCGGGTCGAGACAATAGTGGATCCGTTTTTTAAAATCTATTCCCCTTTCAGGATGCAGGCATGACAAATCAGACCATATTTAACTGCCTTTGAAGTGATGCTGGGGGGCACTGCAATTCTTCTGGTAAATAGTGCTGTTGGGTTAATTGGTCTAGAATGTAGACCCAGTGATAGGGCCTGAATAACCATATAACCATATAACCATATAACAATTACAGCACGGAAACAGGCCCTCTCGGCCCTTCCAGTCCGTGCAGACCATTTGTTTTCCCCTAGTCCCATCTACCTGCACTCAGACCATACCCCTCCATTCCCTTCACGTCCATATACCTATCCACTTTACTCTTAAATGTTAAAATCGATCCTGCCTCCACCACTTCTGCTGGAAGCTCATTCCACACAGCCACCACCCTCTGAGTAAAGAAGTTCCCCCTCACGTTACTCCGAAACTTCTGTCCCTTAATTCTCATGTCATGCCCTCTTGTTTGAATCTTCCCTACCCTCAATGGGAAAAACGTATCCACGTTAACTCTGTCTATCCCTTTCATCATTTTAAAGACCTCAATCAAGTCCCCCCTTAACCTTCTGCGCTCCAAAGAATAAAGACCTAACTTTTTCAACCTTTCTCTGTAACATAGTTGCTGGAACCCTGGCAACATTCTAGTAAATCTCCTCTGTACTCTCTCTATTTTGTTGACATCCTTCCTATAACTAGGCGACCAAAATTGTACACCATACTCCAGAATTGGTCTTACCAATCCCTTGTACAATTTTAACATTACTTCCCTACTCCTATATTCAATGCTCTGATTTATAAAGGCCAGCACACCAAAGGCTTTCTTTACCACCCTATCTACATGCGATTTCCACCTTCAGGGAACTATGCACAGTTATTTCTAGATCCCTCTGTTCCACAGCATTCCTCAATTCCCTACCATTTACCATGTACGTCCTATTTTGATTTGTCCTGCCAAGATGTAGCACTTCACACTTAACAGCATTAAACTCCATCTGCCATCTTTCAGCCCACTTTTCCAAATGGCCCAAATCTCTCTGTAGACTTTGAAAATCTACTTCATTATCCACAACACCACCTATCTTAGTATCATCTGCATACCTACTTATCCACTTTTCCACC
Organism: Okamejei kenojei; assembly: GCA_035221665.1. Lineage (NCBI taxonomy): Eukaryota > Metazoa > Chordata > Chondrichthyes > Rajiformes > Rajidae > Okamejei > Okamejei kenojei. Next base: position 125,529 of record JAVHYY010000289.1, on the reverse strand, counting down.
CCATCATCCAGATCATTGATGTACATGACAAACAACAGTGGACCCAACACAGATCCCTGAGGCACCCCACTGGTCACCGGCTTCCAACCTGACAAACAGCCATCCACCATTACTCTCTGACATCTCCCATTCAGCCACTGTTGAATCCATCTTGCTACTCCGCCATTAACACCCAAAGATTGAACCTTCTTAACCAACCTTCCATGGGGAACCTTGTCAAAGGCCTTACTGAAATCCATATAGACAACATCCACTGCTTTACCCTCATCAATTTCCCTAGTTACCGCTTCAAAAAATTCAAGAAGGTTTGTCAAACATGACCTTCCAGGCACAAATCCATGTTGACTGTTCCTGATCAGACCCTGTTTATCCAGATGCTTATATATATTATCTCTAAGTATCCTTTCCATTAATTTTCCCACCACTGACGTCAAACTAATAGGTCTATAATTGCTAGGTTTATTCTTTGAACCCTTTTTAACAATGGAACAACATGCGCAGTATGCCAATCCTCCGGCACTATTCCCGTTTCTAATGACATTTGAAATATTTCTGTCATAGCTCCTGATATTTCTACACTAACTTCCCTCAATGTCCTAGGGAATATCCTGTCAGGACCTGGAGACTTATCCACTTTTATATTTTTAAATGATAATACATTTTTCCAGTTAGGATAGTGCGCAGTCCAAAAGGGAATCTTCAGGTGGTGGTGTCTCTATGTGCCCTCTTGCTGATAGAGGTCAGTGGTTGGGAACTGCCATTGGTTTAGCTTAGATACATTTTATAGATGTAATGTCTATGTTGTACCAGTGATATGTAGAATCAAGGAATTACAGGTGCTGATTTACAAAAAAACACAAAAAGTGCTCGCAAAGTACTCCTTCCTTCCTTCCTTCCTTCCTTCCTTCCTTCCTTCCTTCCTTCCTTCCTTCCTTCCTCCCTTCCTCCCTTCCTCCCTTCCTCCCTTCCTCCCTTCCTCCCTTCCTCCCTTCCTCCCTTCCTCCCTTCCTCCTTCCTTCCTCCCTCCTTCCTCCCTCCCTCCTCCCTCCCTCCCTCCTCCCTTCCTCCCTCCCTTCCTCCCTCCCTTCCTCCCTCCCTTCCTCCCTCCCTTCCTCCCTCCCTTCCTTCCTTCCTTCCTTCCTTCCTTCCTTCCTTCCTTCCTTCCTTCCTTCCTCCCTCCCTTCCTCCCTTCCTCCCTCCCTTCCTCCCTTCCTTCCTTCCTTCTCCCTTGGTCCAATATAGCAGATATGGCAGTTAGGGCAGTGGCATGTTCCTCTTGTGGGAAGTCAGGGAAACGTTCAGTGCCTCTGAGTACCACACCTGTGGGAGGTGCATCCGGATGCAGCTCAGCACAGACCTCGTTGTGGAACTGGAGCAGCAACTGGATCACCCATGAGAATGAGGATGTCAGTGATATGGGTTACAGTGAGGTGGTCACACCTAGAATACTGGTGGAAAGAAGATGGGTGACAATCAGGGAAGGAGCAGGCAGAGAGTGCAGGAATCCCCTGCTGCCATTTCCCTCAACAACAGATATGCCCCGTTAGATCCTGTTTGGGGGGGGGGGGGGGGGGGGGGGAGGGCAGGGATGTAGAAAGACTGGTCCAGGGAGAGAAGCAGCAACAGTCAGGTCTGTGGTGTTAGGTACAGCAGGGAAGGGTGAAGACAGGCAGAACCATAGTGATGGGAAACTTATGTAGGAAGGAACTGCAGAGGCTGGTTTAAACTGAAGATAGACACAAACTGCTGGAGAAACTCAGGCAGCATCTCTGGGGAGAATGAATGGGTGATGTTTCGGGTCGAGATCCTTCTTCAGACTTATTAGTTAGGGAGCCTAACTGTGGTTTTGTCGCAGTGAACGGGGACCCTGGATGGTGCGTTGCCTCTCTGGTGCCAGGGTTCAGGCTGTCTCAGTGCAGCTAACTGGACATTCTCGGGGAGGGCGAGCAGCTGGATGTCGTTGTGCACTTTAGCACAAATGACATAGGTAGGAAAAGGGATGACGTCCTGCAGAGTGAATACAGGGAGCTAGAAAAAAAGTGAAAAAACAAGACCTCTAGGGCAGTAATCTCCGGATTGCTCCCAGAGCTGTGTGCTAGAAAGTTAGAACAGGAAGATGGGACAGGTAAATGCATGGCTGAGGTGTTGGGTGCCGGTAATGGCCGCCTCGCCAGCAGTCTATCTTGTCCCTTCTCTGTTTTTATTATTTTAAGTATGTCTTGAATGTTTGTTTTAATGTCTCTTGGTATGTTTTACATGGGGGATGTGGGGGGGAGGGGGGGAGGATCAGGGAAACCTTTTTCAGTCACTTACCTTGATGGAGATGCGAGTTTTCTCCGTGTTGCATCTCCCCCCCCCCGCGGCCTACAATGTCTCTTTAGATAAACAGCGGCTGATTATGAAAAAGTTACTCTTATAACAATCAAACAGGTCCGCTTCTTAATAAACAGACAACTCAAAATACGTTTGGTAGACCAGTTCAAAACTTTACTTATTATCGGCGATGGAAGTGGCAGGGAGAACCCCAGTCAAGTGAGCAATACAGACACTTGGCAGACTTCTGTCCACTTCCCTGAACAACAGAATTACATCGTATTATACAGTGTTTTTTTGTCACCTTAGCACATTCCACAAACATTAGTCATGGTCAGAGGTACAGAGAATAAAGGTTACTACAGGATGTGTCACATTAAAGGCATCGGACATTTGGTGCAAGATATCTTACACATTAAAGGCATCGGCTATTTGTCAATACCCCTTAGTGGGATCAATCTGGCTCCCTCTCTCGTCACTTGCACCCGTCAAAGGCATCGGACATTTGGTGCAAGATATTTTACATATTAAAGGCATCGGCCATTTGTCAATACCCCTTAGTGAGATCAATCTGGCTTCCTCTCATGTCAAATGGTAGACAAGTGTTATAGTCATTCATTATCTCAATACACAGCAACCTGAGGCAAGCCTAGACTTGCCTTTCTGTATTAATCTACTGGAAAAAAGCCTGATTTGAGACTAAATATAAGCTGTAAGCTTTTCTTGTATTTTCTTATATATTTTAACATAATTCAGCCTTATCATTCCATCCTTTTATCAAATTTTTGATAATAATTACAGTCTTTGCTGAGTACATACGAAAGACTATGAGCATCTCATCAGGCAAATTAATAGTACAACTAGTAATACAATCAAACCATAGTGGACAATAGTTCCCCAAGTCCCTCCAAACATATTAAATGGCCACCAACCTCCCCCAGTGCCATAATCATGGAATTCAGCTCCTACCTTCCTTATTTTAGCTATTTCCATTCTGATATTGGCAGCCAAGTTGGTAATGTTGGAGGAAGCATCGGGAATAAAAGTACAACATTCTCGACCTATTGCACATGTCCCTCCTTTTTCTGCTAGGATAAAATCAAAGGCCATTTGTTTTGTAATACTATAGTTCTCATAGCTACCATCTCAGCTGTTACCCCTTCTCTCTCCTCCTGGGTTGCACTCAAGGAGACGGCAGTGGCATTAGCAAGTGTCTCTATAGCGGAGGCCATCCTAATTAGTTCCCGTGACACTATCATACTACCATAGGACGGGAAAAGGATCATACAAATTGCTCAGCCTTCATTAGGTTTTGCTTGGAACTCCCTGTGTGCTGGTGTAACTGGTTCATGCTTCTCTTGTGTGGCACTGCATATGCAACATAACAATACCCTGTCACAAACATGCTGTTTCCCAAAAATACACCAGTGCCTTGGTTGTGGCAAAAACAGGTAGATTTAACTGGCCTTTGCGGATCTCGTACTGTCTAGTCGGGGTATCTCTGCTGCACTTGTCATGTTTGATTCCAATCTTGTATAAAGGGAGGTGTGTACCATCCTTTAAATGTGGGTTAGTCCTCAAGTTTGCCATTCTGAAGGAAGTCCAATCCATGTGGGCCACCCCAGAATAAAAGGAGGGTCAATAGCCCATTGTACTTTCTTGTTTCCACGAACTGTTCACAGCCAATCAAATGTATCCAACGACGATGATCTTCAATCTTCACGACAGTTGATGTTGTTGGTAGCTCTTGGTTGTTCCTTTCAGCGATCTCAATTTCTTCTTGTCCCAGCACCCCATTATCGTGTAGCCTTTATGGACTCGTCCCTGTGCTCACTGGTGTTCAGCACAGCTCCTCCAACCTGGGAATGCAGATCTGGCAAGACATGGGTTAATTGCTGTCCATACATAATTAGTTAATCGCCCAGGGCCTGTAGGTGGCTTCCCCCCACTCTCAATGGGGTGGGCACAGCAGCCTGCCCTGTATCAATTAAAAGTTGTAAATCCTGTTTCTCTAGCTGTAGTTGAATGACCCATTCTATTCATTCCCTCCACCAAAGCTCTGCAGGTGATTTGGAAATGTGAAATCACCTTCCCTGAGAACTGAAGAAGGGCTTCGGCCCGAAACGATGCCTATTTCCTTCGCTCCATAGATGCTGCCTCACCCGCTGAGTTTCTCCAGCACTTTTGTCTACCTTTCATTTTCCAGCATCTGCAGTTCCTTCTTAAACACTTCCCTGTGAACTTATTCTTTAATCCGATTATCTCTGATGAGACTCTCCCCACCTAAATATTCAATTCCCCAAATATGTTCTCTTCCGCAATCTACTTTATTTTCTCACCTTTTATCCCTCATTGTGAGTTCCCTCAAACACCCTTTTGTAAGCCATAAGACAATTTTTCATGTATTCATTTCCCTTACATTGCACATGCTTCAACACCTTTGTTTGTGTGCAGACAGTAATCTTGCTTCATTTACATTTTAAAGGACAACCTCTGTTATCACATCAAAACAATCTTTCCCAAAACAACTCACTCATAATCAATAATACATTTTATTTTTCTCTGTAATTTTGACATTTCCAATCTCATTTAACACTTTAATTGGGATGAGTCTCTTTTTGAACTTGGCTCAAAAGATTTATATCAACCAACATTTTATCATTCGAGTATAGCTGCGTCCCCCATTCATGGCAGTTTCGTAAAGGGACACACCATAACCTGTCTGTTCATTTGCATTTTAAAGGACAAACTGTTCTTAAAGGGCCACACACCTTTGCTCATTGCTTCAAATTTCACACATTCCACATACAAAAAACATTGTTTTACAAGCAGTACATATACAAAAAAATCATTGTTTTACCAGCAGTATATAATATTTAATCTGCAAAGACGTCTCTTTGTAATTTACTTTCCCTTTTTCTGACAAGACGTCTGTTTACCAGAATCCTGGTTACAAAGAATTTACAAGAAAAAATGTAAAGCTGTCATGTTTTATTAGCTCAGCATTCCCCAGGGAGACCGATGCTCTGTCGGGTCACTTATGTAGTCATTGCAGTGGTATAGGTGAAGCGAGAGAGTTAAATTTGAAAAACCCGTACGCTGTGATTGGACATTGATCTAGATCGTGATTAGTCAGACTCCCCATGACCTTTCAGTCTCCCTACCCTATCCTCATTTCTCATGGGATCCAGAGAAGACAAGCCAACGATACAGTTTGTAAACCAGCAAATGCACTTCCTTGTTTCTAAACTGGATACAGAATTAACTTCATGGGAGGCAGCAGAAGGTGATCCCGAATGTTGATTTTTGGAGTGGAGGCCTGTAACTGATGGTGTGCTCCAAGGATTTCTTTTGTTGAACTAAATTAAGGCGCATGTTGCAATCAAAAGCGCATGAATATTGGGTTGGGAAGAAAGCCAAACTGTAAGAAAGAGGACTGCGCCTCCTTTGTTGTTTGTGCATTTATATCAATGATTTGGGTGAGAATGTACATGGAATGAGCAGCGCCTTTACTTCCTGAGGAGGCTCAAAAAAGCCCACCTGTCCGCCCAGATCCTGACCAACTTCTACCGCTGTACCATCAAAAGCATCCTGACCACCTGCTTTACGGTATGGTACAGCAGTTGCACTGTAGCAGACAGGAAGGCACTACAACGGGTGGTGAAAACCGCCCAGCACATCATCAGTGCCCCGCTCCCTGCCATGGATGCCCTCCACCGAAAACGGTGTCTGAGACGGGCTGGGAAGATCATCAAAGACCCCTCCCACCCTAACCATGGACTATTTGCCCTCCTACCATCGGGGAGGCGGTACAGGAGCCTCAGGTCCCGCACCAGCAGGATGAGGAGTAGCTTCTATAATAACACCATCGCACTGCTGAACTCGGAGTCCCGCCAATAGATTTCCACATCTGTATTTATTTATCTGTATTTATCTAAACATTGCTATCACACGTACTGTCACTAAACTGCATTTCGTTGTACCCATACTTGTATCTGTGCAATGACATTAAAGTTGAATTGAATTGAATTGAATGATTAGTAACTTTGCAGTTAACACTAAAGGTGGTATTGTGGACAGGGAGGATGCTTCTCAAAAATTATAGCAGGATCTTGATCGGCTGGCCAAGTCAAACTAGGGCAGGACCTTTACAATGATTGGTAGGTCCCACGGGGGTGTTGTAGAACAGAGAGATCTAGAAGTACAGGTACATAGCTTGCTGAAAGTGACGTCACAGTAGATAAGATGGGAAAGAAGGCCTTTGGAACTTTATTAAACTTTATCGGTCTGGATATTATAAAAGTTGGAATGTTATGTTACAGTGTGCTTCTGCTCACTGCTTGTACCTGTTAGCTCCAAATACATTTCAGCAGGCAGTCAATTTTGGGGCTATAGGAAGTAAAAATCAATCAATCAATCAATCAGTCAATCAGATTTTATTCATCACATACACAATAAAGTGCTAAAAAAAGAACACACAATACGCAATAAAATTTAACACAAACATCCACCACAGCATTCTTCACTGTGGTGGAAGGCACAAAGTACAGTCAGTCCTCCATTGTTCCCCCGTGGTCAGGGCCATAGCCTCCGCAGTCGCCAGATGTACAGGCCCTCTCGTCGGGATCGTAAGTCCCGAATCGGCGCTTCCCTACCAGAGACTGCGGCTTCAATGTTCAAACTCCTTTTTTTTCGGCACTAATTTCCCTGACACAAAGTGCATCATCCAATATTTGTTATGTCTAGAATAGTCTTTTGTTAGCAACTGCACTACATTAATTTGGATTAAATCATTTGTAACCCTTTAATCACTTAAATCAATACCTGCAGCAAACAGCAAATGCGTGAGTGTAATTAGGGCAGGTGTTGCACAGTGCGTTTGACATGTATCTCTATTTACATTAGTTGTTTATTTGCTGTACATAAAAAGACTGTTTTGTTCAATAAAGTAAACAGTACCATCTTTCAGCAAAGAAAATGAATGATCACAATGCCAATCTAGATGAGCTGTTCAAAATAGCGACTTGGCGCCTGTTTGTCTACATTGGCGTTCATGAGAAATGAACAGAAACATCAAGAAAGGGAATCCCAGAAGTTAGTACAAACTCAATTTGCCAGAAGATGTAAAGGACAAACAAGACTATTCAATCTCTTTAGCCATTGCTGTGCTCATGGCCGATTTGTACTCCTGTGTCTCTTTCTTCACCTGCCTTGGCTCCATGTTTCCTTACACCTTTGGCTAGGAATAGTTTGTTGATCTCAAGGTTTCAAGGTCTGTTTACCATACAGCCACCCTAAATGAAAAGCACGAAGACACACAACCACATAAAAGTTAACATAAACATCCACCATAGTGGATTCCACATTCCTCACGGTGATCAAAGGCAATAAAGTTCAAATGTGGGGTTCTTTGGGTGGTCACGGTCGTGCAGCAATAGAGTTGCTGCCTTACAGCGAATGCAGCGCCGGAGACCCTGGTTTGATCCTGACTACGGGTGCTGTCTGTACGGAGTTTGTACATTCTCCACATGACCTGCCTCGGTTTTCTTCGGTTTCCTCCCACACTCCAAAGACTTCCAGGAATGTAGGTTAATTGGCTTGGTAAATGTAAAAAGTGTCCCTAGTGGGTATAGGAGATTTTGGATAGTGTTAATGTGTGGGGATTGCGGGTTGGCGCAGTCCCGGTGGGCCGATAGGGCCTGTTTCCGCCTTGTATCTTTAAACTAAAATAAACTATACTTAATTGAGTTATCATTTACTCCATTTTGTGTGAATGATTTCTATCACTGTTTATATGAGGAAATGTTTTGTACTTTTATTCCTGAAAGAGGTGTCCTAGGTTATGGGGAAAAGGCAGGAGATGGGGTTGGAGGGGAGAGGATAGATCAGCCATGATTGAATGGCGGAGTAGACTTGATGGGTCGAATGGTATAATTCTACTTTCTAATCCTTATGACATTAAAACCCTGGCAGTGGGACCGGATTACCTCACTTTCTTGTCAGGTTCCTTTTAAAATGCTCTTTCAAAATTCCTCTTTAAGATCATTCCTTTATGCTTCTGTATTTCAGAGACCACCAATCCATCTTAAGTAATATCTTTATGGCAATATTCCAGCAAATTTATTATGGGGAACAAGGAAATGGCAGGAGTTGAACAGGCACTCTGGATCCGTTTTCACTAAGGAGGACACAATCTTCCTGATATAGTAGTGGTCAGAGGATCCGGGGTGACAGGGGAACGGAAGGAAATCCACATTAGGCAGGAAATGGTGTTGGGTAGACTGATGGGATTGAAGGCTGATAAATTCCCAGGGCCTGATGGTCTGCATCCCAGGGTACTTAAGGAAGTGGCTCTAGAAATTGTGGATGCTTAGGTGATAATTTTCCAATGTGCTATAGACTCAGGATCAGTTCATGTGGATTGGAGGGTAAGTAACGTTATCCCACTGTTTAAGAAAGGCGGGAATGAGAAAACGGGGAATTATAGACCAGTTAGCCTGACGTCGGTGGTGGGGAAGATGCTGGAGTCAATTATAAAAGATGAAATAGCCGCACATTTGGATAGCAGTAACAGGATCGGTCCGAGTCAGCATGGACTGCTGTTCAGTTTGCTTACTCACGACTGTACTGCCAGATTCAGCAATAATTACATCAACAAGTTCGCTGATGATACAACAGTGGTGGGTCTCATCAGTGACAACAATGAGTCGGCAATGGAGGTGGAGCTGCTTACAGAGTGGTGCCGATCTCATAATCTCATCCTCAACGTGGTAAAAACAAAGGAGATGGTGATCGATTTCAGGAGGCTGGAAAAACACCTCACACACGCTGCATATTGATGGTGTGCTGTGGAGAGGGTCAGCAGTGTGACGTTCCTGGGACTTCACCTGGCGGACGACCTGACCTCTACGACCAACACCACAGCAGTCATCTAAAGAGCAAGCAGCGGCTCCACCCTCTCCGGATGACTAAAGAAAGAAGGTCTCCTACTGTTCAACTAACGATCTTCTACAGGGCACCATTGAGAGTATATTCACCTACGGCAAATCACTTCCTGGTTTGGATGCTCCAAGGCGTATGAAGGAAAAAACAAAACTTATCTGGTAGTGAAGACAGCCAGTAGGATCATCGGTGCTCCATCTCTTTCCTGTTAGAGATCTACCAGAAGCATAGCATCCGTATAGCCATCTACATTATTAAGGACCACATCACCCATCACATACATCTTCAATAACATGCCATCTGGGAAGAGGTACAGGAGCATCAGCTGAAAAACCAGTATCATGCTACACAGCTTCTTCCCACAGGCAATGAGACTGGGTAACGGACTGTGTCCGTTCCCCATATATCACACACCAAATCATCTAAACTCGCCCATACTTTGACAGCTAGGCACCTGTCAAAGCATGCTACTGTTTGGTCTGACTGTCTGTTTCTAGTTCAAATTTTAGGCCTACTTTTGGATATGTTCATTTTAATTTTTTTAAGTTATATGTATTTATTCTGTTTTTATTAACTGCACTGATGGGAACTGATTGAGAAACAATTTTTCGTTTCTTCTGTGTATGTAAGTACTCAGTTAAAATAACATTAAAGTAAATACTGAATACTGATTTACGAAGGGGAAATCATGCTTGACTAATCTTCTGGAATTTTTTGAGGATGTAACTAGGAAAATGGTCAAGGGAGAGCCAGTGGATGTAGTGTACCTGGACTTTCAGAAAGCATTTGATAAGGTCCCACATAGGAGATTAGTTGGGCAAAATTAGGGCACATGGTATTGGGGGTAGAGTGCTGACATGATAGAAAATTGGTTGGCAGACAGGAAACAAAGAGTAGGGATTAACGGGTCCCTTTCAGAATGGCAGGCAGTGACTAGTGGGGTACCACAAGGCTCAGTGCTGGGACCGCAGCTATTTACAATGTACATCAATTATTTGGATGAAGGGATTCAAAGTAACATTAGCAAATTTGCAGATGACACAAAGCTAGGTGGCAGTGTGAACTGTGAGGATGCTATGAGAATGCAGGGTGATTTTGACAGGTTGGGGGAGTGGGCAGATGCATGGCAGATTAATTTTAATGTGGATAAATGTGAGGTTATTCACTTTGGTATCAAAAACAGGAATGTAGATTACTATTTAAATGGCGACAAGTTGGGAAAAGGGGAAGTACAACGGGATCTGGGGGTCCTTGTTCATCAGTCTATGAGAGTAAGCATGCAGGTACAGCAGGCAAGTGAAGAAAGCGAATGGCATGTTGGCCTTTATTACAAGAGGAGTCTAGTATAGGAGCAAAGAGGTCCTTCTGCAGTTGTACAGGGCCCTAGTGAGACAACACCTGGAGTATTGTGTGCAGTTTTGGTCCCCCAATTTGAGAAAGGACATTCTTGCTATTGAGGGAGTGCAGCGTAGGTTTACAAGGTTAATTCCCGGGATGGCGGGACTGTCATATGCTGAGAGAATGGAGAGGCTGGGCTTGTACACTCTGAAGTTTAGAAGGATGAGAGGGGATCTTATTGAAACATATGTCTGTTAAGGGTTTGGACACGCAAGAGGCAGGATACATGTTCCCGATTTTGGGGGAATCCAGAACCAGGGGCCACAGTTTAAGAATAAGGGGTAAGCCATGTAGAACGGAGATGAGGAAACACTTTTTCTCACAGAGAGTTGTGAGCCTGTGGAATTCTCTGCCGTGGAGGGCGGTGGAGGCCGGTTCTATGGATACTTTCAAGAGAGAGCTAAATAGGGCTCTTAAAGATAGCGGAGTCAGGGGATATGGGGAGAAGGCAGAAACGGGGTATTGATTGGGGATGATCTGACATGATCACATTGAATGACGGTGCTGGCTCGAAGGGCCAAATGGCCTACTCCTGCACATATTTTCTATTGTCTAAATCCCAGCTCCATTCCAGCAGTAGTCAATATATTATTTTTAATAGACTATACAAATTGGAGTATACCTCAGAGTGCTCCTTCATAAAAGGCCGGCAGGTAAGTACTTACCTTTACTCCACAGGATGGACAAGGGCAAGAGGAAGGCGACGCTGTCCAGGAGCCGAGCTGCATCGACCAGCCAACGGCCCTTGTCCCCGGAGCTGCAAGGACCACCGGCAGCTTTGAGACATGTGGGGGCAGGAATGCGGAAGTCGGGCGCTCCCGCTACTTTAGCGCCCGACTCACCCGAGTGGTTTACCGCCCCGGAGCTGGATGCAACGGATCCGGACTTCGAGCCCCTTCCCCCAAGAAAAGAGGAGGGAAACAGGTACGTGGCAAGGGGCCTCGCTCATCGCATGCGACCTCACCCCGAGTTCCAGAAGACCTGAGGGGGCTGGGCCGGGGGACAGCTGCACTGCAGGGGAGCCCTACAGCTGTGCTCCACCACGTACCACTGCCAGGGAGATCTGCCGTAGTGCAGTCTGGCAGCTCTGCTGCTGCGTCGAGCAGGCCTGCAGGAGCAGGTGCCGCCGACAAAACACCCCGTCAGTCTGCGGTCAAGGGCGGAGGTGGCAGCAGTAGACGGTCGGTCAGCTCAGCTCTGGGAGCGGCCGACCATGCGCCTCCACGCCAAAAATTGGGCGATTGTGGAGGTAAGCCTGCACGGACTCCGGGGAGCCAGGTTCCGGGGGCTGGCGCCGATCCAACTCACCTGCCTTCGTATCAGACAGGTGGGCCGCCACAGTCTGGAAGAAGACAGACTAGCGGAGTCGTATGAGCCTACTCGGGCGGTAGGCCACGACAACCTGCCATTGGACCCTAGACAGCACCTTACGGAGGTGTGGTCCGATGGCGGAAGCCCCAGTGAGTTCGCAGGGCCTGGGGAAGTCGGCTTGTCCGCTGCACATAGCAGGGACGGTCGCATAGAGCGGTTGGAGCTCTTAGTGGAGCAACTCCTCCAGCGGGACCGGGAACGGGAAGAGCGGGACTCACGGGCATCCACTAGCCGTGCAAGGAGTCCGCTCAGCATCTCGTCGTCACCAGCCAGAAGTGCTAGCAGTTGCCCAGCCGCTGTGTTTGAAGACGACCCGGGACAGCCAGTGACCACTGAACCAGAGCATGAGGAGGATATGCTGGACGTGGTGGGCAAATTTGCCGCTACTACACAAACAGGGGAACCCCTGCACCACAAACTGGCGGGCACCATTGATTACCTGACTACTCACCAACTCCAGAGTCAGGTTCTCAATGATACAATAGAGAAAATAAAACCGCCCGAGAACTGCATCAACCTCAGTGCGCCCTTGGTTAATGCCCAGATCTGGGGACACTTGAGTACGGCCACCAGGATGCAGGATGTCCGCCTCCAGCGTATCTTAAAGGTTCTCTCTACGGGCATAACGGCGTTTGCTAGGACCCTGGACGGGGATAATGTGTCCAGTGAACAACAAGATGCACTGGCACTCCTATGCAACGCCCAGTATGAGATAAACTGCCTGCGTAAGAGCTCCATTAAGCCCACACTCAACCCCAAATTCGCGGGGTTGTGCCGTCCATCAACCGCTCCACCGCCTCATCAATTGTTTGGAGACCTGTCCAAACAAGTGAAGGAACTGGACGAGGAGGCCAAAACAGCTGGCCTCATGAAACCTCCTACGGCCAGACTTCACCCATACCACCGGCAACAGCCAAACACAACCTGGAAATCATGACTGCCGGACAGGACACAAAGGACCCATCCACCTCCACTTCCCCAAACACAACGACCTTTTTTAGGACAAGGCCAACAGCGGCCTGCATGGAAGATGCGGCCGCCACCCCGTCAACCTCCACAACGTCCACCCAAAACGCCATACGTAAGGAACCGTCGCTCACCATGGAGGTAAGGGGGCCTGGTTCCTCTCACGCCGTAGCATCCCCTCCTGCACAAATTGGTGGGCGATTGCGGGCTTTTCTGGAAATATGAAACACTGTCACTACAGATGAGTTTATTTTACAAAGTGTTCAAGGCTATGTTATAGAATTTATTGGTGGTGTAAATCCCCCTACCCAGCATTCGCCTCATAGGAAATTTACACAATCCCAAAAAGAGGTGGAGGCAGGACATGCTGAAATTATACGGCTAGCAGCAAAAGGGGTAATTGGCAAAACAACGCATGAACTATTGAGTTTGTGTCCAACATTTTCACCAGAATTAAAAAAGATGGGGATGTCGGATTATAATAGACTTAACTGAGCTGAACACTTTTGTACAATATACCCACTTCAAAATGGATACTTTTGAAACAGCCAAACAGATGCTTTACCCAGGGTATTTTTATGGCATGCATCGATTTAAAAGATGCATTACTATACGGTGCCCATCTCTGAGGCTCACAGGAAATTTCTGAAGTTTGTCTGGAAGGATCAATTATGGGAATACAAGGCATTGCCCAATGGAATCACCACAGCCCCTAGGCTGTTTACAAAATTAGTAAAACCTATATTGGCTCTTCTCCGACAACAAAATTATATGGTTATGGCATATTTGGATGATATCCTTATAGTGGGCCAGACCCTCCAATTGGCTACACGGGCAGTGGCTGCAACTAAGGCTCTCTTCGAGAAGCTGGGATTTGTAATCCATCCAGACAAGTCAAAATTGCACCCGGTACGGGTTATGGATTATTTGGGGTTCACCCTAGACATCAGCTTAATGAAGATTACCATCCCAACCAATAAAGCTACTGCTATAAAAGAAGAGTGCCACAGTCTTACTTGCGCCAGGGTACCGACCATTCGGCAAATGGCAAAAATAGGGAAATTGGTAGCTACATTCCCAGCTGCACAATTCGGACCACTACACTACCGAAATTTACAAAGAACAAAGATCACAGCATTAAAAGCAAATGCTGGGCACTTTGACTGGCCAATCCGGTTACCACCAAAGGCTAGAACCGAGCTACAATGGTGGGTTGACAATATTAGTGAGTGTCATAGACCCATCATAGTAAGCAACCCAGACGTCGTGCTACAAACTGACGCAAGCGCACAAGGCTGGGGAGCAACTGATACGATGTCCAGTTGTGGTGGTAGATGGAATTCTCGTGAGTCTACCTTCCTGGAGTCACATGGGATAAATTATATAGAAATGCTGGGGGCATTTCATGGACTGCGGGCTTACTGTACTAACTCACGGGATTTACATGTCCGCCTCCAAATAGATAACACTACAGTGGTGGCTTACATCAATCATATGGGTGGTATCAGGTCGCTATCTTGTGATTAATTGGCAAACACAATTTGGCACTGGTGCATTGAAAGGAATATTTGGATTACAGCGACCTATTTGCCAGGGATGCTTAATACCAGGTCACGAGTATTCAATGACAACATCGAGTGGATGTTGAACCCCCAAATTTTTGGAGACATTATAGCTCACTATGGGACACCAGATATTGACCTTTTTGCGTCCAGGTTGAACCATCAGATACCAACGTATGTGTCTTGGGAACCAGACCCTGTGGCAATAGCAATGGATGTGTTTTCTATTCATTGGGGGAAATGGTTTTGCTACGCATTTCCCCCATTCTGCCTCATCAGTCGAGTATTGCAGAAAATTAAACTGGACTCTGCAACTGGCATATTGATCATTCCCGACTGGCCTACACAACCATGGTACCCGATGGTCGTTAAAATTTTAAAACAACCATGGATGTCGATTGGGAAACACCCCAAATTGATTACTCACCCCATTACGGGGGAAAGTCATCCTTGCCATGGTCACCTAAGCTTGTTGGCATGCAGGTTCTGAAAAGACCACTCATCCAGGCGGGCATCTCACCACGAGCCATGGAACTCATCTCCGCATCCTGCCGAGAATCAACTCGGAAACAGTACCTCACGCAAATCAGAAAGTGGGAGGCATTCTGTGCTCGTACCAACAAAACTTCCAACACAGCAATGATACCTGATGTCCTGGAATTCCTAGCTGACCTCCATTTCGATGCTGGCCTTAGCTACATTGCCATCAACAGCGCCAGGAGTGCGCTGTCCTCATACCTGGATATAGGTATAGGCTCCAACCACCTGGTGTCTAAACTCATGAGGGGAGTGTTCAACACCAACCCTCCGCGACCCAGATATACTTTCACGTGGGATGTGGGGATCGTGCTGACCCTACTGAGGAGCTGGGCTCCAATGAATGAGCTACCACTGAAACAGCTCACCCTCAAGGTGGTGATGCTGATGGCACTGACTACAGCCCAACGAGTCCAGACATTACAAAAACTGCGACTGGACAGCATGGTGGCCACCCCTGGTCAAATAAATTTCTTTGTCCAAGATTTATTGAAGCAGCACAGGCCAGGGGCGCATGGGCTGCAGTTGGAGTTTCGGGCGTACCCTGTAGATGCCACTCTCTGCATAGTCACCCATCTCCACCACTACATCGGGATTACAGGAGCCATCAGGATGAAGGAACGGGGGCTCCTCATCAGCCACAAACCTCCGCATCATCGGGTGACCGTACAGACTATCGCCAGGTGGCTCAGGGTGCTGCTGGATGAAGCAGGAGTTGCTACTAACATTTTTAAGTCTCATTCCACTAGGGCTGCATCCACATCAGCGGCGAGGGCCATGGAGGTGCCCATGGACCACATCCTCGCCACCGCGGGCTGGGCCAGTGAAGAAACCTTTCAACGGTTCTACAATAAGCCACTGGTCGCCCCTGCGACATTCGTAGAAGCTGTGCTGGGAACCGCTCAGTGAATGTGTGTCCCCGAATTAGGGGTTATTTGTTTGTTTTATTTGATTAATAAATTGTGTTGCTTTTTCAGCCAGTTTCGACTGAACTGCATTAACAGCCTTCCTCCATCAGAATGGCGGCAGTGTGATAAGCATGGACGTTGTCCAGGGCGTGAAATCACAGAGCTTTGAAATCTTCACGAAGTCACTCACGTGACTCCGAAGTAAAATAGTAAGATTAAACGAGAACTTACCAAGTTTGAAGGTTGATCTGTATTTTACGAGGAGTCGCGGTGAGGGATTTCGTGCCCCCCGCTCCCACCCTCTATCATAGGATCAACTAGGAAGTTCTGCGTTCTTCATCTTACTATTTTTAGTCATGGTGCGTTCTGTGATTCCACACCGCTGCTTTGAAGGATGCTGCGCATGCGTGCTGGCGGGGTCTTCACGAAATCCCTCACCGCGACTCCTCGTAAAATACAGATCAACCTTCAAACTTGGTAAGTTCTCGTTTAATCTTACTATTTTACAACAGTTAATAGAATAGATTACCTTGTCAGTTTCCAAAGCAAATGGCTTGAGTAGCCTCCCACTGTGAACCGGCCAGGCTGCTATCTGGTGTCTGATTACCATGGGGAGGTTACATGTAACATGGCACCGACAAAGTTTCAAAAGTTCTTAGTTCAGTCTTATCATCTCGCAGCAGCGAACCAGGCCTGCCGCCACACATGGCTGCAGGTGGCCCACTGGGTCCCTCTTTCTACTCAATGGTCCCCACGCCGGATCCTTCTTTGTTCTCGGCGGCCTCCCACCGGGTCCTTCTTAGTTCTTGGTGGCCCCAGTGCCAGTTCCCTCTTTGCTGTCGGCGCCCGCCCGCTGGTTGTTCGGCTCTACGGTGAATCCCAGGAGTCTTGTGCTGCCATGTGGTGCATACCGGGAGTCTTGAAATAACTAATTGAATGTATTCCCTGACTTATCTACCCTCTTACCTTCTAATCTATTTCTTGTCTACTGTGGTTAACTTGCATTTGTACATTTGCAGTTGACCTTTTTCAAGTTTAAGATCTATGATTTTCATAGTCAAACTGAATGTAAAATCCTATTATGCTATAATTATTCTTCCCTAGAGCATCCTTTACTGCAAGATCATTCATTAATCATGTGTCATTACATATGACCAGACTTAAAATTGCGTGTTTCTGAATGGTTGCTCAAATTATTATTCCCTCTCAAATTCATTCTCTGAATTCATCATCCTTTTCCATTTTAATTTATTCAATCTATACAAAGATTACTCAAGCATGAATATTGCTGTACTTTTTTGCGACCACCATTATTTATTGATTGTTAAAGAAGGAACTGCAGATGCTGGAGAATCGAGGGTACACAAAAGGCTGGAGAAACTCAGCGGGTGCAGCAGCATAGAAACATAGAAATTAGGTACAGGAGCAGGCCATTCGGCCCTTCGAGCCTGCACCGCCATTCAATATGATCATGGCTGATCATCCAACTCAGTATCCTGTACCTGCCTTCTCTCCATACCCCCTGATCCCTTCAGCCACAAGGGCCACATCCAATATGGCCAACGAACTGGCCTCAACTACCTTCTGTGGCAGAGAATTCCACAGATTCACCACTCTGTGTGTGAAAATATGAGCATCTAAGGAGCGAAGGAGATAGGTGACGTTTCGGGTCGAGACCCTTCTTCAGACCTGACCGAAAACTCATCTATCCTTTTTCTCCAGAGAAGCGGCCTAGTACTATGGCCAACCACATGTTTGAATTTTTTAGAGAGAGATGCAAGGAACTGTAGATGCTGGTTTACAAAAAACGACACAAAGAACTGGAATAACTCAGCAGCATCTTTGGAGGACGATAGGCAACGTTTTAGGTCGGGGCCCTAAATTTTTCCTTGCTGTAAGGTTCAATCATTTTTGTTGCAATAGTTTAACAATTATACATTGTGCACAAACATTTTACGTCAATTCTTTTTTCCTTCTTTCTTTTTTGGTATTATGGCAATTTGCTTGATAATGGAAATTTGTCATTTGTTGAGTGTGATGTTGGATGCCCCTGCTGGTTAATACTCTCGGAATCTTTGGATTACTACCAGTGCCACGTGCTAGTCAGAGTAGAAATAGGAGGATATTGCAGATGAATACGTGGCTTGAAAAATGGTGCAAGGGGGAGGGATTCATATTTCTCGGGCATTGGAACCAGTTCTGGGGGAGGTGGGACCAGTACAAACAGGACGGTCTGCACCTGAGATGGAATGGAACCAATGTCCTTGGGGGAGTGTTTGGTAGTGCTGTCAGGGAGGATTTAAACTAATGTGGCAGGGGGATGGGAGCATGAGCAGAGAGACAGAGGTGTGTAAAATGAGGGTAGAAGCAATAAGTAGCAAGGTGAAAAGTAAAAGTAGCAGGCAGAAAAATCCAAGGCAAAAATCAAAAAGGGCCACTTTTCAACATAATTGTATAAGGGGTAAGAGTGTTGTAAAAACAAGCCTGAAGGCTTTGTGTCTCAATGCAAGGACCATTTGTATTAAGGTGGATGAGTTGAATGTGCAGATAGTTATTAATGAATATGATATAGTTGGGATCTTGGAGACATGGCTCCAGGGTGACCAAAGCTGGGAGCTGAAGATCCAGGGATATTCAATATTCAGGAGGGATAGACAGAAAGGAAAAGGAGGTGGAGTAGCGTTGCTGGTTAGAGAGGAGATTAACGGAATAGAAAGGAAGGACATTAGCTTGGAGGATGTGGAATCGATATGGGTAGAGCTGCAATACACTAAGGGGCAGAAAACGCTAGTGGGAGTTGTGTACAGGCCACCTAACTGTAGTAGTGGAGTTGGGGATGGCATCAAACATGAAACTAGAAATGCGTGCAAGAAAGGTAAAACAGTCATAATGGGTGACTTCAATCTACATATAGATTGGGTGAATCAAATTGGCAGGGGTGCTGAGGAAGAGGATTTCTTGGAATGTATGCGGGATAGTTTTCTAAACCAACATGTAGAGGAACCAACGAGAGAGCAGGCTATTCTAGGCTGGGTATTGAGTAATGAGGAAGGTTAGTTAGCAGTCTTGTTGTGCGTGGCCCCTTGGGCAAGAGTGACCATAATATGGTTGAGTTCTTCATTAGGATGGAGAGTGACAATGTTAATTCAGAAACAAGGGTTCTGAACTTAAAGAAAGGTAACTTTGAGGGTATGAGACGTGAATTGGCCAAGATAGACTGGCAAGTGATTTTTAAAGGGTTGACGGTGGATATGCAATGGAAGACATTTAAAGACTGCATGGATGAACTACAACAATTGTTCATCCCAGTTTGGCAAAAGAATAAATCAGGGAAGGTAGTGCATCCGTGGATAACAAGGGAAATCAGGGATAGTATCAAAACAAAAGATGAAGCATACAAATTAGCCAGAAAAAGCAGCCTACCAGAGGACTGGGAGAAATTCAGAGTCCAGCAGAGAAGGACAAAGGGCTTGATTAGGGAAGGGAAAATAGATTATGAAAGAAAACTGGCAGGGAACATAACAACTGACTGCAAAAGATTTTATAAAGATGTGAAGAGAAAAAGGTTAGTTAAAACAAATGTAGATCCCTTGCAGTCAGAAACTGGTGAATTGATCATGGGGAACAAGGACATGGCAGACCAATTGAATAACTACTTTGGTTCTGTCTTCACTAAAGAAGACATAAATAATCTGCTGGAAATAGCAGGGGACCTGGGGTCAAATGAGATGGAGGAACTGAGTAAAATCCAGGTTGGCCGGGAAGTGTTGTTAGGTAAATTGAATGGATTAAAGGTCGAATAATCCCCAGGGCCAGATAGGCTACATCCCAGAGTACTTAAGGAAGTAGCCCCAGAAATAGTGGATGCATTAGTGATCATTTTTCAAAACTCTTTAGATTCTGGAGTAGTTCCTGAGGATTGGAGGGTAGCTAATGTAACCCCACTTTTTAAAAAGGGAGGAAGAGAAAAAACGGGGAATTACAGACCAGTTAGTCTAACATCGGTAGTGGGGAAAATGCTAGAATCAGTTATTAAAGATGGGATAGCAGCACATTTGGAAAGTGGTGAAATCATGTCTGACGAATCTTATAGAATTTTTCGAGGATGTAACTAGTAGAGTGGATAAGGGAGAAGCAGTGGATGTGTTGTATCTGGACTTTCAGAAGGCTTTCCACAAGGTCCCACATAAGAGATTAGTATACAAACTTATAGCACACGGTATTGGGGGTTCAGTATTGATGTGGATAGAGAACTGGCTGGCAGACAGGAAGCAAAGAGTAGGAGTAAAAGGGTCATTTTCAGAATGGCAGGCAATGACTAGTGGGGTACCGCAAGGCTTAGTGCTGAGACGCCAGCTATTTATAATTAATGATCTGGATGAGGGAATTGAATGCAACATCTCCAAGTTTGCGGATGACACGAAGCTGGGGGGCAGTGTTAGCTGTGTGGAGGATGCTAGGAGGCTGCAAGGTGACTTGGATAGGTTGGGTGAGTGGGCAAATGCATGGCAGATGCAGTATAATGTGGATAAATGTGAGGTTATCCACTTTGGTGGCAAAAACAGGAAAGTAGACTATTATCTGAATGGTGGCTGATTAGAAAAAAGGGGAGATGCAATGAGACCTGGGTGTCATGGTACACCAGTCATTGAAAGTAGGCATGCAGGTGCAGCAGGCAGTGAAGAAAGCGAATGTATGTTGGCATTCATAGCAAAAGAATTTGAGTACAAGAGCAGGGAGGTTCTACTGCAGTTGTACAGGATCTTGGTGAGGCCACACCTGGAGTATTGCATACAGTTTTGGTCTCCTAATCTGAGGAAAGACATTCTTGCCATAGAGGGAGTACAGAGAAGGTTCACCAGACTGTTTCCTGGGATGGCAGACTTCCATATGAAGAAAGACGGGATAGACTCGGCTTGTACTCGCTGGAATTTAGGAGATTGAGGGGGGAACTTATAGAGGCTTACAAAATTCTTAAGGGGTTGGACAAGATAGATGCGGGAAGATTGTTCCCGGTGTTGGGGAAGTCCAGAACAAGAGGTCACAGTTTAAGGATAAGGGGGAAGTCTTTTAGGACCGAGATGAGAAAATCATTTTTCACACAGAGAGTGGTGAATCTGTGGAATTCTCTGCCACAGAAGGTAGTTGAGGCCAGTTCGTTGGCTATATTTAAGAGGGAGTTAGATGTGGCCCTTATGGCTAAAGGGATCAGGGGGTATGGAGAGAAGGCAGGTACAGGATACTGAGTTGGATGATCAGCCATGATCATATTGAATGGCGGTGCAGGCTCGAAGGGCCAAATGGCCTACTCCTGCACCTATTTTCTATGTTTCTATGTATTAATTTTTTTTTAATAACTTTATTACGGACTCAAGGTCCAGACAAGGGGCAACATTACATTAAAAAAATGCATTGCATATCACATATCATAAATATATATAAAATCATGGTAAATCACATAAAAACATCATAATTTATATATTAAAAAAACCCCCCACAATACTTAAGTTAAAAATCCAGAGTAAAAAATGATCAGTGTCGTACAATGAGACAACGATACCAGTGTCTCCACAACTGGGATTCGTAGCGTGTAGTGCTAACCCTTATGTTTGTCAAGGCCACAATAAGCACATTTTTAGAGTCATTTATCCTGCAAATGAATTTATACATGTGGTGTCTTAGGATAGCTTCTAAAGTACTGACTCCTGCAGCCACAAACATATTACTGGCACTACACCATCTTGGTTGCCTTAGCAGTGTTCTCATGGCATCGTTATATGCAACCTTTGAGTCTCTGCATACTTGTCTTTAAATAGTTCGACCACAGGTGCGCAGTCTAGAGGGATGTGCAGTATGCTCTAAATAGCGACATCTTCACCACATCTGCACACGCACCAAATTTACGCAAGGGTCTCGACCCGAAACGTCGCCTATCTCCTTCGCTCCTTAGATGCTGCTGCAAAGCTTTTGTGTTTACGCAAGAGGATATTCGCCTGTATATACAGCATGCGTCGTTGCCTATAAATATCCTCATCATCTGTCATTTGTTCTGCAATAATATGCCCTAGATATTTTATCTTATTACAGACACTAAGATTGTTGTCAGACAATTTAAAATCAGGATATTTTAAGGCTTTTATCCTCTTTGGTTCTACAGACCATAACAGCACTCTTACTAGCATTATATTTAATGTCATGTTCCAAACCATACACGGAACATGCAGTAAGGAGCTGCTGGAGACCAGCGCTAGATGGACTAAAGACCACAAGATCATCTGCATACATAATATGGTTCACTAAAATATTACCAATCACGCACCCAGTGTTACAGGCTTTCAATTGTTTAGACAGATCATCAATATATAGATTAAAAAGATGTAAGAGCGAAGAGGAGTAAATCATGAAGCCAGAGCAACAGATATTGGTTGGGGAGGAAGTGGAAAGGGGTGATGGGATTGTGGGAGAAATAGGTGTGACCTGGGTGGGGCACAGGGAAGAGATATCCTCTCGTATGGCTTCAAAAACAAGCTGTATTCATTATGCAGCAGACTGCAACTTTGCACAGCATCGGAGAGGACAGATTTAGAGCGATATGGGTAAATGGACCATCTTAGATGGGGTATCTTGTTTAGTCTAGACAAGTAGGGTTCTAGGGTCTAGTTTTGGTGATATATGACTCTAAGAATAATTTATCCTTAAAAAAACAATGATAAGTGATATTTATATTGAAGGGCACCTAAACTAGTCTCACTGAAGGGGAGGGTACACAAAAGGCTGGAGAAACTCAGCGGGTGCAGCAGCATCTGAGGAGCGAAGGAGATAGGCGACGTTTTGGGGAAGGGGAGAATTGGATTGATCTTTCAGCAGACCAAGCTGAGAAATTCAACACCCCTGTATTTTTTTTATGGGCCACTGGGTGGCAGTAGAAACAGCCAGGTTGTTGAGAGGAAAATTAACAACAATTGAAAACTGCAGATGCTGCAAATCTGAAATAAAAACAGAAAATGTGGAAGACACTCAGTGTGTCAGGCAGCATCTGTGGAATGACAGACTGGGTTCATATTTCACGTCAATGACTCTGGGAACTAGGAATGAGAGAAAATAAAACAAAGTGTGGAGGAATTCAGCGGGTCAGGCAGCATCAGTGAAGGGAATGGACAGGCACCGTTTCAGATTGTAACCCACTTCAGGCTGAGATTAAAACAAGTTAATTTGAGAGGGTGGAGGATAGAAAATATCTCTGATGTGGTGACACCAGCATTGCCAAGGAGATAAGATTAAATCACCTCGTTGATAAGTTAATGAGGGCAGTTGGGTGAGAGACAAAGAAACATAAAAGAGGTAAACTACAGAGTTGTGGGAAATGCCCAGAATATTGGACCATGCAAAGGAGAGAGAAAAACTGAGCCGACATTACAGTCGATTTGGAGAGTTTTGATATAATGTGCCCCGATGGATGGTACTATTTCTCAGACTTGCATTGGGCTCATTAGATAGATGCAAAAGGCACTAGATAGATAGGTCTGAATGGGATGGAGAAGTAAAGCACCAAGCACATGAAACTTCAGTATATATAAATTTTAGATTTTCATTCACCATTGACTTCACTGCCACCACTCTTCCAGGACTGCTTTGTTCTTATACGTTAGTAAAATTGAATGCAGATTCAGTGACCACTTTATGAGGCTCTCGTGCTCAGTAGATATGGCTGACCCTAACCTTCCTGCTGCCTGCTACTTTAATGCTGCATCCCACTCCAACTCTGTCCTATCTGTCTCTGGCCTCCTGCACTATTATGACAATTTTGAATAGGGAGAAGAATGGGCCTTGCGGGAAGGTACTAAATTTGAGTAGGGCAAACTACACCATTATTAGGATGGGGCTCAGGAGGATACACTGGGAACAGTTGCTATTGGCAGACTGACATGCGGGAGTCGTTCAAAGGGCACTTGATTGAAGTTCGGAATTGACAATGTTGTCGTAAAGAGGAGGGAGAAGTAGGGCAAAGTAAAGGAACCTTGGATGAACTATGAGGTTGTAAATTTGGTCAAAATGAAAATGGAAGCGTATGCAAGGTTTAAGAGAATGGAATCAGAGAGGACCGTTGGGGAATATAAATAAATGGGGAAAGAATTCAAGCTGGTGATTAGAAGGGCCAAAAGGAGCAATTAAATGGCTTTAGAGAGTTTGATTCAAGAAAATCCTATAGCTTTTTATACCTACATTAAAAACTAGGGGGTAACCAGGGAGAAGGTAGTACTGCTTAAGGAAAACGGAGGGAATTTGTACTCGGAGTTTTGGGATATACTTTGCATGTGTTTTTACTATGAAGAAGGACATGGAGGACAGCGAGATCAGTGTGGAGATTATTAATATGCAAGGGTGGTTTGAGATTAAGAAGGCGGTGTTACGAGGAACTTGAAGAGCATTAAGGTGGATAAATCCCCAGGACTTGATGCGATCTATCCCAGGATATTGTGAGACGCAAGAGTGGAGATTGTGGGTGACTTGATGAAGATCTTTACATCTACTCTCGCGATAGGTGAGGTCCCAGAGGACTGGAGAGTGGCTAATGTTGTTCCTTTAATTAAGAAGGGAAGTAGAGAGAAACTAGCAAATATTGGCCGGTGTGCCTCACTTCGGTAGTAGGGAAGCTATCGGAGAGGATTCTTCGGGATAGGATTTACGCCCATTTGGAAGAGAAGCGTTAATTAGGGGCAGTCAGCATGGCTTTGTAGCGGCAGGTCGGGTCTTACTAACTTGATCAAGTTTTTTTGAGGAGGTTACGAAGGTGATCAATGAGAGTAAGAAGATGGATGTTGTCTACATAGATTTTAGTAAATCTTAATAAAGTCCCCCATGGTAAAATGGTCCAGGGGATTAAGATGCATTGGATTAACAGTGATATAGACATGTAGATTCAGAATTATCTTATGGATGGAAGACAGAAGGATGTGGTGGAAGGACGATATTCAGACTAGAGGTCTGTGACCAATGGAGTTCCACAGGGATCTGTGCTGGGACCTCTGTTGTTTGTGATATATAGAAATGACTTGGACATAAACATAGATGAGCTAGTTAGTATGTTTGCAGATGATACCAAGATTGCTGGGGTCATGGTCATGTGACTATAGATTAGATACAGAAATGGGCAGAGAGATGGCAGATGGAGTGTAATTTGTGTAAGTGTGTGGTGTTGCACTTTGAGAGGTCTAATATAAGGGGGAAATATACAATTTGTGAACCTTAACAACATTGATGTACAGAGGGATCTTGGGGTCCAAGTCCATAACTACACACTTGATAATGGCAAGAGTAGTAACAAAGGTATGCTTTCTTTCATAGGTCGGGGCATTATATAAAAGTTGGGGAGTCATGATTCAGCTTTAAAGGACTTTGGTTAGGCCACATGTGGAGTATTGCATGCATTTCTGGTTGCCCCATTATAGGAAGGTTGTGGGGGCTTTGAAAAGGGTATAAAGGAGGTTTACCAGAATGATGCCTGGTCAGGGGGGTTATTAGCAACAACAAGAGGTTGGACAGACTTGGATTGATTTCTCTGAGATGCTGGAGGTTGCGAGGAGACCTGATAGAAGTATATAAAATGATGAGAAGCATAAATAGGGTTGACAGTCAGAACCTTTACCGACAGCCCTGGACTGATGGGACACCGGCCCGGAGTAGTGGGGTTAGTGCTTCTTCTCCGCGCTGGCTGTAAGCCTGAGCCTCCACTGCTTTGCGCCGGTGTCCCGTCAGTCCAGGGTCATCCCGGACATCTCCGACCACCTCCAGACAGGGATGGGACACTCGGGAGGGGACGGGGACCCAATTCAGTAGCAATTCAACAGTGCTTGCAGCGCCGGAGACCCGGGTTCGATCCTGACTACGGATGGTTATCACGAGTGACCTTTGACAAATCCCATGATTCCTTGCGTTTTTCGGAATAGCGAACTCGCTAATTGTTCTACATTCTAATGCCCGATGCAAGCTTGAGGAAGCGTACCTCATCTTCTGCCTGGACACATTGTGATCCTCATGATGAAACATTGCAGCTGACTGAAATATCTTCCTCTCCCCATTATGACTCATTCCACTTGTTTCAGAAAGCAGCTGAAGTTAATCTTGTCTAGATTTAAATCCGGCATTTGTTCCTGAGCCAATTGTCCAATTTTACCCAAGTCCTTTACTCAGCACATTGCTTTTGGAAAGGGAATTTCAAGCAAAAAAACAGGGTGACTTACCTTACCAAATAGGTATATTAATAGCATGTTACTGGTACATATAAAACCCAACATTGAGAGGCTGAAATAAAATTGACATATCCAGCTGTCTTTTAAAAGCGTATTTCTTTGACCTGCTTTATAAAGAATAAATCATTACTAATAATAATCCAATTAACTGTTTGATGCCTATGAACATGAACTGTATTGCAATATGGTGATCGATGGAAGAGGATAATAACCCACCAGAGATATTCAGGAGAGAACATAGGAATTTAAAAAGAATTGTCTGCTATGGAATAGACATTGTAGGGATATTAGAAGAACGAATAATGAAATTAAGAGGAGATAGACAAAATACTTTTAAAGGCACTTTTAAAGATGGATGCTGTGTGAGGGAGAGTGGTGATGGTAAATTAAAGAGGAGGAAGAGCTGTTGAGAGGAGGAATAATGGGGGCAGGGGGGTCATCACCTTGAAATGTTAACTGTATCTCTCTCTCTATAGAAGCTGCCTGACCTGCTCAGTATTTCCCAAATGTTCTGCTTTTATTTCAGGAAGTTATATTCACTCAACATCCTGATGTTGGTCACTTTATACACGTTTGCCCGAAAACATGCAACTCCCACTAGAGATCAACTTATTAGTTTAAGGAGAATGACAAATTGTCTCTGAAATTTGCACACATTGAGTCAAATGGTGACCCCCAATTCAATACAAAAACAAATGATAAACTCTACACAAAGTCCACCGTCCTTCTATAAGAAGTCCAACCTGTGCTTTTTACCTCAAATGTCTTCAAGGAGAAATATCCTTTCCTTTAACCAGGTGACATTTTGGGGGAGGGGGGTTTCATAGTTTGTCCCTCCCCCCTATTCGTTTGAATAGGCACTTATGGCCACCTTTAATCTAGAAGGCAAAGGGTTATGTTATTTAAGTGAGTAAATGAAATGATTTCCAGAGCTGTGTTAAGGTGCCTGTCCCACTTTCACAACCTAATTCACGACCTCTGCTGAGTTTGCCCTTGACATACTCGTAGCATGGTCGTCACAAGGCTGTAGGAGGTCGTAGGTAGGTCGTAGGTAGGCCGTGATGCTAGTCGTAGGTATTCGTGGCATCAAGTAGGTCGGGGCGTTTTTCTAGCCTGATGAAAAATGTCCACGAGTAAAAAAGGTCGTGAATTAGGTCGTGAAAGTGGGACAAGCCCTTTAAGCTGCATCAGTAACTTGTGCTTTGGACTGTGCAAGTTACTCAGAAGGGTGAAAGCAATGAGGAGTCTTAGAGGGTGTTTCCTCGTGCAGTGGTATATGTATGTTCGTGTGTGAGCATGTGCATGTGAGTGTCTATGTGTACATGCACGCATCCAAAGTGTAAGTTGTTGAAAATGTGGGCTGCAATAGGGCACCTGGAGAAAGAGCTTACGTGTGTGTTACTTGTCTATTTTTTAGATTTGTGGTTTAAAGGAGTATGAGCGTGTTCCAAATTAACATATAAGAGGTGTGTAGGAAGCAACTGCAGATGCTGGTTTACAACGAAGAGAGACACAAAATGCTGGACTAACTTAACGGAACAGACAGCGTCTCTGGATAGAAGGAGTGGGTGACATCTAGTCTGAAGAAGGGCCTCGACCCGAAACGTCACCCATTCCTGCTGTTCAGTGATGCGGCCTGTCCCGCTGAGTTACTCCAGCATTTTGTGTCTATCTTATTTAACATATATGAGGTACAGTTTGTCATAGCACAAACCTTGATGTATCCTGAATTTCATCTCACACTCTGGAGAGGCGGTCTCAGAGGCTATCTGCTGTCACTTGCTACGCCTGCCTCCATCACTCCTGTGGAGGCTGACCTGGAGCACCAGGTGCAGAGGACTGGGCTTTTCCCCATTGAACAGCATGTTCAGATCTGATTCAGTATGGTTGGGCATATTTCTTCCCCCACAAAACATCCCACACTGTCATTTCAGCTCTGAGGATGCACTTGAACCAGTGCGTGGCTGGAATGAGAGGTGCCCTTTTAGAGCTGGAGCCCCGGTTTAATAGCAAAGGTGTTTGCTGATAGAAGTTTGGTATTGAACCCTGGATCATTGCGGTCCACACATTCAAAGCATGATTGCACACTCAAAGCACACATGGACATGTTTACCAGCTAGTGATCAAGTATCTGTTCTGCGTCGGTATTAATAAGCAAAGATTAATCATGCAGGGTTGCTTATGAGTTTCGATCCAGAGTCAATTCAATTTCTCGGCATGTTAACCTTTCCAGTTTGATCAGACAATTCAATAGATATTGATATTAAATTAAGAGCCTTTCTAGTCTATCTATGAAGGAAGTGCATTTCCTCACTGAGATGTCAGTAAATTACTTGAAATCATGTTTATAACCTACTGAGTCCCCTTCCTTTCTGTTCTCCTTCTGTAGGGAATGCTAGTCTGGTTTGACATTGGGAAGGAATACCTGCTTCCGGGTGTTATCAAAGAAAAGAAAATAACTACAGGAAAGTCAGGAATATTTCTCACAGTGAGAAGCCTCTTGGATGCAAAGGTATGTGTAAAAATGCCAAGGGTTTATGGATTGTCATTCAACAGTGATGCTCAAACCTTTTGTGGGGAGAGCCAGAATTATATCCAAAGCACTTCTGAGACCTCTTAGGGGACCTGATAGAAACTTACCGAATAGTGAACTTACCAATAGAGTAGACGTGGAGAGGATGTTTCCACTAGTGAGAGAGTCTAGGACCAAATTAAAGGATATTCCTTTAGGAAGGAGATGAGGAAGAATTTCTTTAGTCAGAGGGGTGAATCTGTGGAATTCATTGCCACAGAA
The DNA here is from genome assembly GCA_035221665.1 of Okamejei kenojei. NCBI lineage: Eukaryota > Metazoa > Chordata > Chondrichthyes > Rajiformes > Rajidae > Okamejei > Okamejei kenojei. The sequence goes on along the minus strand of JAVHYY010000289.1, from coordinate 96,488 downwards.
AACTGTGAGGCCACGTCAATGGATATATTTAAGGCAGAGATGATAGATTCTATTTTAGTACGGGTGTCAGGAGTTATAGGGAGAAGGCAGGAAAATGTGGTTAGGAGGGATAGATCAGCCATAATTGAATGGCAGAATAAACTTGATGGGCCGAATGGCCTAATTCTGAACCTATTACTTATGAACCTATGAACTAATTAGAGCCACTTCTGAGAAACACATTTTATTTTAAATATACATAAAAAGACACTTATTATTTAAAAAAAAAAAACTGAAGATGCCAGAAAGAATCAGCAGGTCAGCATCTGTCTGAGAAATAATTAACATTTAAGGTTTGAGACACTTTGTCAGAATGAGGGAATGAGAGAAAACAAGTTTGTTTCTAATAGCAGAGAAGTTTGAGGTGGGATCGTTTACCAAAAGAAATATCTCAAATAGGGTGAGATCAAATGAGTCAACATTAACACATCAGTTAGAATCAGATTACGCTGCTTTGTCTTGTGAAATACATCACTAACAGCAAAGCAAGACAATACCAATAGGAACAAGAAAAACTGGAGCCAAAATTAAGTCAGGCAGAAACGGCCAATTCTGATAGGGGTGGAAAGGAAGAGTTAATTTTGTAATGTTGAAGAATTCGATATTGAGTCAGGAAAGCTGCACTATTTCAGAGGAAAAATGAGGTGGTGTTCATCAAGCCTCCAACTCTAATTACTTTCTCCAGATCTGTGGGGAATTGCTTGGGCCAAAGTTACTTCTGCCTGTAGGATGCACAGAACATTCTTAGTTTCACTGTTGGGCCTACTTGGCCAACTCTTTTACCAGAGGTGGATAGGATTATGAGGGGAATGGATAGGGTGGACGTGTATTTTTTTACCCAGAATAGGGGAATCAGGAACCAGATGTCATAGGTTTAAGGTGAGAGGGGAAAGATTTAACCTGAGGGGCAACTTTTTCCACACAGAGGGTGGTGGGTATATGCACCGAGCTGTCAGAGGAAGTAGTTGAGACAGGTACTATAACAACATTTAAAAGACATTGGACAGGTACAGACAGGTACCCGACTATGGGCGAACAGGGGACGGGACTGGACTTTTGATGCCTTGCCTCACAGTGGGAACCATTGTGGGGGGATATTTTTATGTTTATTGTTAAATTCTTTAATGTTGTGTCTTATCTTTATTTGTGTGCTGCAATGGCAAGTCAAATTGCACTACACCAATTGGTGTATGTGATAATAACTGTCCTTTGTATCCTTTGTATCCTTTGGATAGGAAAGGTTGAGAGGGATATGGGCCAAACACGAGCTGGTGGGACCAGTATAGAAGGGCATCTTGGTCGGCATGGGCAAGTTGGGCCGAAGGGCCAGTTTCTCACTGTATAACTCTGACTCACAGTTTTTTAATGTATATATAGTAATACCTCAACTTGTTTTTAAAGACATATATAATTGAATCAATAGACTGCAGATGCTGAAACATTTAGCTAAACACAAAGTACTGGGGGAACTCAGAGGATGAGGCAGCACCTGGGGAGGGAATGGACATACGACTTTTCGGGTCGGGACTCTGTTTCAGACACTTCTTCAGTACAATCTGAAGAAGGGTCCTGATCCATAATGTGATCTATCCATTCCCTCCCTAGATGATGCCTGACCTGCTGTGTTCCTCCAGCACATTGTGTTTTGTTATAGTTCTTGTTACTCTACTCACAAGGTCCTTGCTTTTTCCTTTATTGGCTGTTGCCACACTGCTAATTCGTTCAAACCTCCTCATTGTTCCTCACAATGCTTAATTTACTGCCACCTTGGCTTGTGGGTTCCTGACCCCAAGTATCATCATGGGCTTGAACCTTGTACTCAGGCCCTGAAGCTGGGCATTGGGTTGGATATGGGCCTAATGGCAAATGGACCCAAGAGACCCCAATGTCATTGAGTTTAGTTCATTGTCACGTGTACCGAGGTACTGTGGTGGGGACTGGCAGGAGTCCAGCCAAAAACTAGTTGGACACAAGTTGTGTGCTCTAGACATGTTTATTCTTCTGCATACAGCTCCCTACTCCTCAGCTGATACGGGTGGTGCCTGGCCTTAAATAACAACTCAGATACCGACCCCGTGACTCGCGCCTCCCCCACCAAGACGCCGGCCTCTAGGTTCGTCATGACCTTGGGTTGCTATCAGGTGCTGCCACAGTACAGTGAAAAGCTTTTGTTGCGTGCTAACCAGTCAGCGGAAATACAATATATGATTACAATGGAGCCATCAACAGTGTACAGATACATGATAAAGGGAATAATGTGAATAATGTTTGGTGCAAGTTAAAGTCCAGTAAATTCTGATCAAAGATAGTTTGAGGATCTTCAAAGAGGTAGTCAGTAGCTCAGGACTACTCTCTAGTGTTTGGTAGAATGGATCAGTTGCCCGAAAACAACTGCGAAGAAATTTTCCCTGAATCTGAGTGTGTGCGATTTTACACGTCTATACCTCTTTGATGGGAGATGGGAGAAGAGGGAGTGGCCGGGATGCAACTCATCCTTGATTATGCTGGTGGCCTTGCTGAGGCAGCGTGCAGTGTAAATAAAGTCAACGGAAGGGAGGTTGGTTTGTGAGATGGTTGGGGCTGCATTCACAATTCTCTGCAATTACTTGCGATCTTGGATGGAGCTGTTTGCAAACCATGCGGTGATGCATCCCGATTGCATTCCGAATGCAGGTTGAATCAACCCATTTAACAGGTCAAAAGTGGCCTTTGGACTGTATCTTGTGCACTACTGTATTATAGACCAGTACACTATCCAAACCATAATAAAAGAATGTCAGGTCTGACACAAACACTGAAACTGAAGCAATTTTAGTGAGGCACTCATGCAGTGCAGAAATGTGTTGTGCATGAGCTCAGATTGAAAATAGCACTAGCCAGGAATTGCCTCTTTCTTGGGCAACCAAATGGTGAACTATCTTGTTTGCAAGGAGCAAACCAATGCAAAGCAGAGCTATCATGGCAATAATGCCGTTTCAACAGCAGAATGTTCATCATGCTGTCAAAGGGATGTATGATTCAATAGACCAGGGAGATGATTTGAGCAAATGGTTTGAAAACCGAACTTTGAAGAGATAGAGAAGGTTTGAGAGAAGCAGAACTTTGGGAATTTGGAAATAGAACTTAACACTATAGGTACTAAAGCCTAGACCCTGCTACCGCCTTTTAATAGTTTTAAAAAGTGCTGTAGTTCACTCGAGCAATGCTAGTAGAAGTCACATGAAGATGGAGAACTTCAGTTGCAAGGTTAAAAGCGCACCATTGTTGGGATTCCCTGTGAAACATTGTGCTGAATTACCTTCTCTTTTCTGTCATTCTACACAAGCTCAGACAGCTGATAGCATTTAATGGATGGACGCACCAGTGGTAGGAGGAGGGAGGGGGGGAGGTGCGTAGGGTGGGGGGTTGTTGCTCCTTTGGCTCCCTTAACCTGGAGAGGCAGATGAAGAATAGTGACATCAAAGGCATGTTCTTTATACAAAGAGGAACTACAGTCTACTTGTTCTTGGCAGGATGTTCATGGTAAGGAGTAATGTTACATGAGTTCATCTACGAATGCCTGTACTTTGGGAAAGTTGGCACTGCAAGAATATCCTATGTCCACCCTGCCTGTTGATGTAGGGTCAAGAAAATATAGATGAAATTGCACTTCTTCATTGCTGAACTCAGTGATCGTAAACCTCTGAGAGGGCAAAGGACAGCAGGTACAGAGTTGAATAGTTCTGTGGTGATGAAGCTAAGAATGACTCTGTCTTGACTGTCACAAGCAAAGAAGTCCAGATACAAATGTGCAGTTGGTCAAGGATTCCAATGAGGGCAACACATTCAGTAGAGTTATTAGCCTTTTAACCAACATGCCTTCAGGGGAATTGGAGTTAATGAAACCTGAGCATCGAAATTCTTCTGCACAAGACCATATTAAATAGCATTGTAAAGTTGGCAAATTCAGTAAGCTGAAGTGAGGCAATTTTGTGCATGTTTCTGCCTGCCTACAGCTATTCATAACCATTGCATGCACATTTTTGGGTAAGGCATCCAAGTTTCAAGCATAGTTTTTTGAGTGGCAAACTTGCCCAAATCATGTGAATAGTTGTAAAATGTCCAAAGGTTAAGAACAAGAAGGCACATTTTTATCTGAATGGTGTCAGATTAGGCAAAGGGGAGGTGCAACAAGGCCTGGGTGTCCTTGAACATCAGTCACTGAAAGTAAGCATGCAAGTAGAGCAGGCAGTGAAGAAACCTAATGGCATGTTGGCCTTCATAGGGAGAGGATTTGTGTATAGGAGCAAGGAGGTCCTACTGCAGTTGTACAGGGCTCTGGTGAGACCACACCTGGAGTATTGTTTTGTTTTTGTGTTTTTTTAAATCAAAAAATTTAATCAATTATTAAAAAATAATATTTACACTACATTAAAACAAGCCAGAACCCACCACCATAATACAATACAAACATATATCCTTAATAAACTACTATACAACTATGATACAATCCTTATTGAGGATACATTCAACACCCAGCGATCCCGGAACTCCCTCAGGGTGCCTGTGGACAGGGCGTATTCCCTTTCTAACTGCACCCGGGCTGGAGTATTGTTGGCAGTTTTGGTCTCCTAATTTGAGGAAGGACATTCTTGCTATTGAGGGAGTGCAGCGTAGGTTCACCAGGTTAATTTCCTGGATAGCGGGACTGTCATATGCTGAAAGAATGAATCGACATTCGGGTACATATTATATTCTGTTGTATATTTATACATATTCTGTTGTGCTGCAGCATGTAAGAATTTCATTGTTCTATCTGGGACACATGACAATAAAACACTCTTGATGCTTGACTTTTGAGTTGATATTCACTGGAATTTAGAAGGATGATAGAGGATCTTATAGAAACACATTCTTCAGGGATTGGTAAGGCTAGATGCTGGAAAAATGTTCCCGATGTTGGGGGAATCCGAAACCAGGGGTCACAGTTTAAGACTAAGGTGTAGCGCCCATTTAAGACTGAGATGAGGAAAAGGTTTTTAACCCAGAGGGTTGTGAATCTGTGGAATTCTCTGCCACAGAAGGCAGTGGAGGCCAAATCACTGGATGTTTTCAAGAGAGTTAGATTTAGCTCAGAGGGCTAAGGGAATCAAGGGATATGGGGAGTAAGCAGGAACGGGATACTGACTTTGGATGATCAGCCATGATCATATTGAATGGTGATGTTGGCTCGAGGGCCAAATAACCTACTCCTGCACCTATTTTCTATGTTTCTAAGTTATCATTAGGAAGATTTTCAGTCTATTGTATTGAAATAAAGCACCGACTTTCACAACTTTTTTGATTATTTGGCTGAAGATAGCCAGGGGCAAAGTGCCCATAAAGAAGGAAAAGTGCAAAAGTACATAAACGTACAAAGTACATTATTAGGAACATCTGAAATGATGTTCTTTCTAGTGTGGTGAAAAAATAAAGATCTTTTTGTCTTGTTGACATTAAAAAAACAATTTATTTCTTAAAAAGTTATTGGTTATTAGATTTATTGTAGATAAGTTCATTTCCAATGTGATTGTGATACTTCAGTGTAACCTTCTTGTGTTGTGAAGGCGGGTGACGGGGAGTGTTGTAGCTTGACGCAGATTGTCGGACAACTTGACGGTTTTTCGGGCGTCAGTCACTGACGCTCGCAGTCGCCAAAAAAAAAGTGGGACAGGCCCTTCAATCTTTCTCTCCCTGTCTTTCTGTCTTTGTCTCTCTGTTTTTGTCTCTCTCTTTCTGTCTCAACAAGACGACATATTCCATGTTCCACAGCAGCATGGTGACAGCAGCCAGACTCCCTCCCACTGTCACAATTCGACCGTCTATAGACAGAACATTGCAACAAACGAGGGCCTTACAATCCCACTGGCCTCTGCTCGCTCCAAGAATGTCTGCTCCGACATCGGCCTCCCATCTCCTCCGATTTTTCCTCCAGAAATACTGCCACTCCTCCAGTATATTTCCCACACTTCGCTGCTTGCAAATAACGGCCTTGACCTGCTTTCTGTCTCTGCTTCTCTCCTCTCAGCCAATGGCTAGAAAAATGTGTAGGAAGGAAGTACAGACTGCAGAACTGCAGTCTGTCTGGTTTACTCCGAAGATAGACACAAAATGCTGGAGTAACTCAGCGAGACAGGCAGCATCTCTGGAGAAGGCTCTCGTTTCCCTGATCCCTGACCAGTCTGAAGAAGGGTCTCGACCCGAAACGTCGCCTATCTCCTTCGCTCAGATGCTGCTGCACCCGCTGAGTTTCTCCAGCTTTTTGTGTAACCATCTCTGGAGAAGGAATGGGTGACGTTTTGGGTCGAGACCCTTCTCAAGAGAGAGTTAGATTTAGCTTTTAGGGCTAAGGGAATCAAGGGATGTGGGGGAAGAGCAGGAACAGGGTACTGATTTTAGATGATCAGCCATGATCATATTGAATGGCGGTGCTGGCTCGAAGGGCCGAATGGCCTACTCCTGCACCTATTTTATATGTTTCAGACTGAGAGTGGGGGTGGGAGGATGATTTTTCAAATTTTAAAACAATTACTGGGTATATTTTGTGCCGATTCAGATTATAACTGTGGCAATTTGGTAAGGCAACTGTGCCAACTTTAACATCTTGTAAACAAAGATCACAGGTTCAAATCCCGTCAGTGCCCATATTTAGAAACATAGAAACATAGAAATTAGGTGCAGAAGCAGGCCATTCGGCCCTTCGAGCCTGCACCGCCATTCAATATGATCATGGCTGATCATCCAACTCAGTATCCTGTACCTGCCTTCTCTCCATACCCTCTGATCCCTTCAGCCACAAGGGCCACATCCAACTCCCTCTTAAATATGGCCAACGAACTGGCCTCAACTACCTTCTGTGGCAGAGAATTCCACAGTTTCACCACTCTCTGTGTGAAAAACGTTTTTCTCATCTCGGTCCTAAAAGACTTCCCCCTTATCCTTAAACTGTGACCCCTTGTCCTGGACTTCCCCAACATCGGGAACAATCTTCCTGCATCTAGCCTGTCCAACCCCTTAAGAATTTTGTCTCTATGAGATTACCCCTCAATCTTCTAAATCCAGCGAGTACGTCAAGTCTATCCAGTCTTTCTTCATATGGAAATCGTGCCATCCCAGGAATCAGTCTGGTGAACCTTCTCTGTACTCCCTCTATGGCAAGAATGTCTTTCCTCAGATTAGGAGACCAAAACTGTATGCAATACTCCAGGTGTGGCCTCACCAAGACCCTGTACAACTGCAGTAGAACCTCCCTGCTCTTGTACTCAAATCCTTTTGCTGTGAATGCCAACATACCATTTGCTTTCTTCACAGCCTGCTGCACCTGCATGCCTACTTTCAATGACTGGTGTACCATGACACCCAGTTCTCGCTGCATCTCCCCTTTTCCTAATCGGTCACCATTCAAATAATAGTCTACCTTCCTGTTTTTGCCACCAAAGTGGATAACCTCACATTTATCCACATTATACTGCATCTGCCATGCATTAGCCCACTCACCCAGTCTATCCAAGTCATCCTGCAGCCTCCTAGCATCCTCCTCACAGCCTAACACTGCCCCCCAGCTTCGTGTCATCCACAAACTTCGAGATGTTGCATTTAATTCCCTCGTCCAAATCATTAATGTATATTGTAAATAGCTGGGGTCCCAGCACTGAGCCTTGCGGCACCCCACTAGTCACTGTCTGCCATTCTGAAAAGGACCCGTTCACTCCTACTCTTTGCTTCCTGTCTGCCAGCCAGTTCTCTATCCACATCAATACTGAACCACCAATACCGTGTGCTTTAAGTTTACTTCCCTTTAACAGGGTGGCGCAGTGGTGCAGCAGGTAGAGCTGCTGCCTCATACGATCCTGACCTCAGCTGCTGTCTGTGAAGTTTGCACGTTCACCCTGTGACCCCGTAAGTTTTGTCCAGGTGCTCTGGTTTCCTCCCACATCTCAAAGACATATGTGTTTGTACGTTAACTCAAGCTAACTAGGTTATCCCACTTTCTTATCTATTCTCTGCACATCAATGCAATTTACAAAAACTATGTCAGCGTGCGCTTGGAGGGCAAAGGGCCTGTTTCTCTACAATGGTGAATTAGGGGAGGGCACCATCAAATGGGGAATTAGGGGAGGGCACCATCAAATGGGGAATTAGGGGAGGGCACCATCAAATGGGGAATTAGGGGAGGGCACCATCAAATGGGGAATTAGGGGAGGGCACCATCAAATGGGGAATTAGGGGAGGGCACCATCAAATGGGGAATTAGGGGAGGGCACCATCAAATGGGGAATTAGGGGAGGGCACCATCAAATGGGGAATTAGGGGAGGGCACCATCAAATGGGGAATTAGGGGAGGGCACCATCAAATGGGGAATTAGGGGAGGGCACCATCAAATGGGGAATTAGGGGAGGGCACCATCAAATGGGGAATTAGGGGAGGGCACCATCAAATGGGGAATTAGGGGAGGGCGCCAACAATTATATTTGTTTGCTCCGGGCACTGTGAGCTGGTTTACACCGAAGATAGACACAAAATGATGGAGTAACTCAGCGGGACCAGGCAGCATCTCTGGTGAGAAGGAATTGGTGATGTTTCAGGTCGAGACCCTGGTCCCTCAACACCCCAACTGTCAAAAAGGCGCCAGCAGCGTGAGGCTCAAAAAAAGGTCTCGACCCGAAACATCACCCATTCCTCTCCAGAGATACTGCGTGTCCCACTCCCGCACCAGAGTTACTCCAGATAGATTCCCACATTGTGCATTTATCTAACTTCACTGTATTGACTAACTGTTTGACCAGTCTTCAACAAATGGACATTACTTTGTGAAAGGCCACTTTCGCAATGTTTCCACTAGTGGGAGATAATTAAAGGACGTTCCTTTAGGAAGGAGATGAGGAGGAATTTATTTAGTCAGAGGGTGGTGAATCTGTGGGACTCATTTCCACAGATGGCCATGGAGGCCAGGTCAAGGGCCTTTTTAAGGCAGAGATAAATAGATTATTGATCAGAACGGATGACAGGGGTTATGGGGAGTAGGCTGGAGAATGGTGTTGAAAGGGAAAGATAGATCAGTCATGATTGAATGATGGAGTAGACTTGATGGGCTGAATGGCCTAATTCAGCTCCTATCGCTTACAACTTTCCCTTGGAATCTGAATCTGCATGCACTTTGCATTTGGTGTTTCTTGTTATGAAATGGTTGGTCAGCTTTGAAGAGTAAGGTAGGCTTGGCGGGGTGAGTGTGAAGGAGACAGGAGACGGCTGACCCACACTGACCTCTCACTCTGGCAGCGACCCTCAACCCTGAAACCACCCCTCCAAACTCACAGCAACACCTGCTGACCCCTGACCTTTACCTCACCCCTCATCCGAGGCAAGTTGGGGAAGCGCAGCCGTTTAACCCTGACCCCACCTTTTGACCCCTGGCCTAGGTCAGGATACCAGGATGGTCGTGATCTCGGGGAAGCCATTCACTTTGACCACCCGCCCTCTGACTGCCCTCATCTGATCCCTGACCCTGAGGTCAGCGCAGGATGGGCCTGAGCTCGGGGAAGTGACCTATTGACCACTGATTCCCACCCTCTGACCCCTAACCCCATCACAGAGGTCACTGCAGCAGGTGGTGGAGGCTGGGTCTGACCCCGGGCTGGGGGTCAGTGGAGGAGGAGGTGGATGGCCAGCCAGAGGTTGACCCGTGACCCTGGGGGTCAGTGGAGGAGGTTGTCGATGGCTGCCTGTAGCCGGGGGAATCGGTACCGGTAGTCGCTGGGCAGTGTACGGCGAGGTTCCACCCACTGGCCCTGCAGCAGCAGCAACGCCCGCTCTGGCCCCAGTGCAGCCTGCACCAATGCAGCCGGCACACGCAGCCGGGTTCCACGCCCCAGGCTCCCCGCCAGCGCCTCCACAAATCCCCCCTGGGTTCAGCGAGATGGGGCAACGCCGTTCAACACCCCCTCTACACCTCCCAACCTCCCTCGCACTCTCTCCCTCTCCCTCACTCCCTCTCCCCTCACCCCCTCCACCGCCTGGACGCCCACTCTCACCACCCCACGCCCCCTCCCCCTCCCCCTCCCCCTCCCTCTGCACCATCTCTAGTGCGTGCAGCAAGATCCCAGCCAGGTCTTCCACGTGGATCCAGGGGAAGGGCTGGAGTCCGGAGCCCAACCGCCCCCCAAGGCCCATCCGAAAGGGCAGCAGCATCGGGGGCAGCGCTCCCCCCTCTCTCCCCAGGACCACTCCTGCAGCGGGCGGTGGGGAGAGGAGAGGGAATAGAGATGAGAGACGGGGGGAGGGGGAAAAAGAGGGGGATGGGTGAGAGAGAGTGGGCTAAAAGAAAGAGTGGTGAGAGGTGAAATAGAGACCTCAGGAACAGACGGAGCGGACAGACCAACTCCGGGGGGAGTGAGAGGAGGGATGGACCCACCGTGGGACACGGATACAGAGGACGGACGGATGCTGGGGGACAGAGACAGGGGACAGACTGAACGCAGGGGGAGGGAGACAGGTGACTGCAGTGTATGTAATGGTGAATGTACCTTGAAGAACTGAGTACCAGATGGTGTGATATTAGTTTAATTTTGAGATACAGCACGGAAACAGGCCCTTCGGTCCAACTTGCCCATACAGGCCAACATATCCCAGCTACACTAGCTCCTCCTGCCTGCATTTGCACCATATCCCTCCAAACCCATCCTATCCATGTACCTATCTAACTGTTTCTTAAATGTTGGAATAGTCCCAGCCTCAACTACCTCCTCCGGCAGCTCGTTCCATACACCCACCACCCTTTGTGTGAAAAAGTTACCCCTCAGATTCCTATTAAATCTTTTCCACTTCACCTCAAACCTATGTCCTCTGGTCCTCGATTCTCCTAGTCTAGACAAGAGCCTCAAAGAGACATAGAAAATAGGAGCAGGAGGAGGCCTTTCGAACCAGCACCGCCATTCAAGATGATCTTGGCTGATCATCTAGTTCCTGCTTTCTCCCCATATCCCTTGATTCCGTTAGGCCTGAGAGCTAAATCTAACCGTGCGTGGACGGGGCGTCGAAGGATGAGAAGCCGAAGTGAAGAATTGGAAACCAAGATACCGAATGGAAACGACACCGAGAAACCAAATTTCTCTCTTTCTCTCTCTCTCTCTCTCTCTCTCTCTCTCTCTCTTTTTATTTGGTGTTTTGCAATGACAACTGCATCTGCAGTTCCTTCCTATTGAAGAAGACCTGGCCCGAAACAACTCCTAATCACTAACCTTTGCTCCTAATCCATTCCCTCCACAGATGCTGCCTAGCGCGTTGAGTTCTTCCAGCACTCTGTGTTTTATATTTAACTCTGAAATTGAAGATAGACACAAAAATCTGGAGTAACTCAGTGAGACAGGCAGCATCTTCAGACAATCACAAGTACTCTCACAATCTGAAGAAGGGTCTCGACCCGAAACGTCACCCATTCCTTCTCTCCAGAGTTGCTGCCTGTCCCGCTGAGTTGCTCCAGCAATTTGCGTCTACCTTCGGTGTAAACCAGCATGTGCAGTTCCTTCCTACACTGTTCCAGTAAATCCTGCCTGCGATCTCAGCCGTGCTTCCGCGCTCTACAGTGCAGAGTCCAATATCCCAGCCTTAATGAAACCAATGTTTTAACAAAGTTCAGCACATCCTCCTTGCCTTTGTACCCTGCACCTTCAGTTACAAACCCGTGCAAATGGTTAAGAAGGAACTGCAGATGCTGGAAAATCGAAGGTAGACAAAAATGCTGGAGAAACTCAGCTTGTGAGGCAACATCTATGGAGCGAAAGAAATAGGCGACATTTTAGGGACAGATACTGGGGACTGACCGATTGTGGGGGAGGGAGACAGGGACAGACAGACCTGGGGGGGGGGGGGGCTGGGGGTGTTACCTGCACGGACCACCACCTGCCTCATGAGCCGCCCCGTTCCTTCGGGCAGTCGGGCTGCTGGCTCCCAGTCACGCACCAACCGCGAGAGGAAGACAAAATCACCCCCAACACTCCCCTCGTGGTACTCCTCCCGCAGGCTGGGCCGGTGGTAGCCTGGGGAGGGGGGAGAAAGCCAGAGGGGGGGGGGAAGAGAAAGAAAGGGGGTGGAGAGGTGGGAGAGAGGTAAGGGGAGACGTGGTAGAGGGGGAAGGGGGGGGCTCTTGATATCCACCTGTACAGCAGATGTCTCCCGCAGAGCAAAGTGCCCATTGGAATGGAAGGACACCGTGAATAAAAGCATCCGCGCACACAGTGTGTCAAAGGCCCTAAACCAGTACCCAAACCATCCACAAGAACACAAAGGGTATCTCGGATATAAAAGAACGCAGCACCCAGCACTTCCACCCCCCCCCGCCCCCCCCTCGCTAGCCCCGCTCAGCGGCCGGACCCACCCCCCCGAAAAGGAAGGAAGGAAGGAAAGGAAGCGAGGATGGGAAGGGGGTGGAAGGGGAAAGGAAGCGAAGGAAGGAGGTAAGGGGGAAGGAAGGAAGAAGGAAGTGTGAGGAAAGGAAGGAAGGGAGGAAGGTGGAAGGAAGGGTCGGGAAGTAGGACGGGTTGGGAAAGGAATGCGAAGGAGGATGTGGGGATGGATGGGTGATGGTGTGGTTAGGATGGGTTGGAAGGGTAATGGGGGTAGGAAGGATAAAGGAAGGGTGTTGGAAGGAATTCGTGGGGGGTTGGGAAGGTGGAAGGTGGTTAGGGTTGGAGGATGGAAGGAATGGGAAATGGTATGGATGCAGGATCTGGAGATGGAAGGAAGAGAAGGTGGAAGGGGAAGGGAATGTGAAGGTAGAGGTAGGTTGGTTGGGTGGATGGCCCGTGAGGTAGGTAGGGTTGGAAGGATTGGAAGGAGGGTAGGATGGTTGGTAGGGATAGGTTTGGGTTGGTTGGTGAAGGCAGGTAGGTGGTTGGTAGCGGGGTTGGGGAAAGGGGTTGCAGTTGGTTGGTAAGGTTTGGTTGGTTGGGTTGAAGATGGGGGATGGGATGTGTTGGGTATATGGGGATTGGTGGTTGCGGTATGGTGGGTTGGTTTGGGGTAGGTGGATGGTTGGTTGGGTGATGCGTTGGATGGTTGGTTTGGTGGTCGGTTGGTTGGGTAGGTTGGTTGTTGGAGGGGGGTTTTTGGATGGTAGCGTGGTTGGATAGGGTTGGTTGGGGGGTGGTTGGTTGGGGGGGGGCCCCGGTTGGAGTTGGTGCGGTTGGTTGCGCGAGGTTGGGTTAGGTAGGGTGGTTGGTTGAGGTTGGTTGGTTTTGGTATGTGTTGGTTTGAGAGTATGGGTTGGTTGGTGAGTTTAGTGTTGTGGACGGGGGTTGGTTGCGTTGGTTGGTTGGGGTTAGGTTGTGGGGTTTGAGGGGTTGGTTGGGAGTCTTTGGTTGGGGGTTGGTTTGGTTGGTTGGTTGCGTTGGTGGGGTTGGGTTTCTGGTTCGGCGGGGTTTGTTTTAATGACAGAGAAAGGGGGGAAAAACAATTATAGGGGAGGTGGATGGGTAGTGGTTGGTTAGGTTGATGCGTGGGAGGATGGTGGGTGGTAGAGATGGAAGGGGCCGTTGTGTAGTTGGTTCGGTTGGTTGGATGGTTGGGAAGGTTGGTATGGATGGGGTGGTGGTTTTTGGGTAGGTTGGGTTGGTTAGGTTGGTAAAAGCGGGGTGGTAGGAGGAACGGTTGGTTATGGATGTGAAGAGAGGGATAGGTAGGTTAGGATGGTAGGGTTGGTTTGGTTGGTTGGTTGGGTTTGCGGGGAGTGCGTTGTTGGGGTAGGTTGGTTGTTGGGGTTGGGTAGGTTGGTTGGTGGTTGTGTTGGGTTGGGTTGGGTTGGCATGGTTGGGGTAGGGTTAAGGTTGGGTTGGATGCGTAGGGGTTTGAAGATTGGTTGGGTTGGTTGAGTTGTTGAGGGGTTGGTGGTCTGAGTTTTAGATGTTGAATTGGTCTTGTGGTTTTGTTTTTTTGGTTGGTTTGGGTTGGGTTTTTTGTGTAGGTTGTGGTTTTTTGGTGGTGGTGGTTTTATGGGTTATGGTTGTTTATTGTTATTTTGGGTGGTTTTGTGTTTGGTGGGGTGATTGTGTTTTGTTGGTTTTGAGTTTTTTGGTGGTGAGTTTGGTTGGTGTGTGGATTTGTTTTGTTGTAGTTTTGGTTGAGTTTTTTATTTTTTAGTTGTGTGTGATTTGTTTATAATTTTGTTGTAGTTTTTTTTTATTATTTGAGTTTTTTTTTTGTTTTATAAATTGTTCTGTTTTTTTATTTTTATTTTTTGAATAAAATAATATAATAATTATTATTAAAATCGATAATAAAAAATTAAAATAATAAGTACAATAAAAATATATAATAAACAAAGACACGTTACAAATTTCTTTTAACAAAAAATAATAACAAAGATTTAATTACTCCGTATCCTCACTCTACCAACCACAATCCTCCCATACCGGGGGGGGGAGGGGGCAGGGTGGGTTGAGAGGGTGGGGCTGGTTTCGGGTAGGGGGGGGGGGTAATTGGGTTGGTTGGGGGTTGGTTGGGGTTGGGGTGGGTTGGTTTGAGGTTGGGGGGTTGGTGGTAGTGTTGGTTTGGTTGGTTGGGCGGGGTTGGGTTTGGTTGGTTTGGGTGGTTGGTGCGTTCCCAAGTATTGGTTGCGGTTGGTTGTGGTTGGTTGGTCTAATTGGTTACTGTTAGGGGTTGGTGGTATAGTTTGGGGTTGGGTATGGTTGTTACTGGGTTGGTCATGGTTGGTTTCTGGTGTTGGTTGGGTTTGTCCATGGTTTTTTTGTGTTGGATTTTGAGTTTTTTTTGGGTTTAAAACCATATGGCGTCATGGTGGTTGGTGGTTTCACACTAATTCCAAAAACAAAAACCAGTAAAACACAAAAAAAAACAAAAAAATCTGAGGTCTTAATAAAACAAAAAACCCAACAAACACACAAAATCAAACACAAAATCAAAAAAAAATAACAACTTAACCCACCACATAAAAAAAACACATAACATATTAACAAACCACCAATACTACAACCACACAAACAAAACACTAACACAAAATAAAAACTAAAAAACCAAACTAATAAACAAACAAAACCGAAATAAACTAAACAAATAAAACAACAACATGCAGTTGGTTAAAAAAAAAAAACACATAGAAAAAACAAATCAACAAACATCAACGCAACATAAACACCCAAACAAAAAAACACAACCTAATACAATTCCAAAAACATGGTCCAAAAAAGCAAAAAAACAAAACAACACAGCGAAACAAAAACAAACTAAAAGACAACAAAAAAACACCCAAATC
Organism: Okamejei kenojei; assembly: GCA_035221665.1. Classification (NCBI taxonomy): domain Eukaryota; kingdom Metazoa; phylum Chordata; class Chondrichthyes; order Rajiformes; family Rajidae; genus Okamejei; species Okamejei kenojei. The sequence goes on along the minus strand of JAVHYY010000289.1, from coordinate 81,165 downwards.
AACCAACCATACAAAACATAAACTCAAAAAAATGGAACACACAAAAACAAACAAACAAAAATTAACCACAGCAAAAAATACACAAAAAAAAAAAACAAAAAACATAACAAAAACACAAAAATAAAACCAAAAAAAAAACAAAACAAAACACTAAATACACAAAAAAATTCAAAACACACAAAAAAACAAAACACAAAAACAAAAAAAACCAATACAATAACAACACAACACACAAAAAACAAAAAAAAAAACAAAAAAACATAAACCAACACACAAAACAAACAAATAAACACCAAATCAACAAACAATAAAAAAAACACAAAGAACTAAATCTCCCAAAAAACAAAACACCAAAACAAAAAAAAAAATAACCACAAAAACTAAACAAATGAAAAAAAAACCAACACCACCAACCAAATAATGGGGCAACAACCAAAAAACAAAAAAACCAAAAACAAACAAAAAAATTACTTAAACAACAAACAAACAAAAACAAAAAAAAACACACAAACAAAAAAAACAAACAACTAACAAAAAAAACACCACAAAAAAAAAAAAAAAATACCCAAAAACCTACACAAAAAAAAACCAACTAAATTAAAAATTTAAAACCACCAACCAAACAACAAAAAAAAACACCAATATACAAAAAAACACCCGCCCCTCCTATCCCCTCATCTGATCCCGACCCTGAGGTCAGCGCAGGATGGGCCTGAGCTCGGGGAAGTGACCTATTGACCCACTGATTCCCACCCTCTGACCCCTAACCCCTCACAGAGGTCACTGCAGCAGGTGGTGGAGGCTGGGTCTGACCCCGGGCTGGGGGTCAGTGGAGGAGGAGGTGGATGGCCTGCCAGAGGTTGACCCGTGACCCTGGGGGTCAGTGGAGGAGGTTGTAGCGATGGCTGCCTGTAGCCGGGGGAATCGGTACCGTAGTCGCTGGGCAGTGTACGGCGAGGTCCACCCACATGGCCCTGCAGCAGCAGCAACGCCCGCTCTGGCCCCAGTGCAGCCTGCACCAATGGCAGCCGGCACACGCAGCCGGGTTCCACGCCCCAGGCTCCCCGCCAGCGCTCCGCAAAAACTCCCCCTGGGTCAGCGAAAGGGGGCAACGCCGTTCAAAAGACACCCCCTCTACACCTCCCAACCTCCCTCGCACTCTCTCCCCTCCCCTCACCCCCTCCACCGCCTGGACGCCCACCCTCACCACCCCACGCCCCCTCCCCCTCCCCCTCCCCCTCCCCCTCCCTCTGCACCATCTCTAGTGCGTGCAGCAAGATCCCAGCCAGGTCTTCCACGTGGATCCAGGGGAAGGGCTGGTGTCCGGAGCCCAACCGCCCCCCAAGGCCCATCCGAAAGGGCAGCAGCATCGGGGGCAGCGCTCCCCCCTCTCTCCCCAGGACCACTCCTGCAGCGGCGGTGGGGAGAGGAGAGGAATAGAGATGAGAGACGGGGGGAGGGGGAAAAAGAGGGGGATGGGTGAGAGAGAGTGGGCTAAAAGAAAGAGTGGTGAGAGGTGAAATAGAGATCTCAGGAACAGACGGAGCGGACAGACCAACTCCGGGGGGAGTGAGAGGTAGGGATGGACCCCACAAGGGGGGACGGATACAGAGGACGGACGGATGATGGGGGACAGAGACAGGGACGGACTGAACGCAGGGGGAGGGAGACAGGTGACTGCAGTGTATGTATTGTGACTGTACCTTGAAGAACTAGTACCAGATGGTGTGATATTAGTTTAATTTTGAGATACAGCATGGAAACAGGCCCTTCGGTCCAACTTGCCCATACAGGCCAACATATCCCAGCTACACTAGCTCCTCCTGCCTGCATTTGCACCATATCCCTCCAAACCCATCCTATCCATGTACCTATCTAACTGTTTCTTAAATGTTGGGAATAGTCCCAGCCTAACTACCTCCTCCGGCAGCTCATTCCATACACCCACCACCCTTTGTGTGAAAAAGTTACCCTCAGATTCCTATTAAATCTTTTCCACTTCACCTCAAACCTATGTCCTCTGGTCCTCGATTCTCCTAGTCTAGACAAGAGCCTCAAAGAGACATAGAAAAATAGGAGCAGGAGGAGGCCTTTTCGAACCAGCACCGCCATTCAAGATGATCTTGGCTGATCATCTAGTTCTGCTTTCTCCCCATATCCCTTGATTCCGTTAGGCCTGAGAGCTAAATCTAACGTGCGTGGACGGGCGTCGAAGGATGAGAAGCCGAAGTGAAGAATTGGAAACCAAGATACGAATGGAAAACGACACGAGAAACCAAATTTCACTCTTTCTCTCTCTCTCTCTCTCTCTCTCTCTTTTTTTATTTGGTGTTTTGCAATGACAACTGCATCTGCAGTTCCTTCCTATTGAAGAATTCCTGGCACGAAACAACTCCTAATCACTAACCTTTGCTCCTAATCCATTCCCTCCACAGATGCTGCCTAGCGCGTTGAGTTCTTCCAGCACTGTGTTTTATATTTAACTCTGAAATTGAAGATAGACACAAAAAGCTGGAGTAACTCAGTGAGACAGGCAGCATCTTCAGACAATCACAAGTACTCTCACAATCTGAAGAAGGGTCTCGACCCGAAACGTCACCCATTCCTTCTCTCCAGAGTTCGCTGCCTGTCCCGCTGAGTTACTCCAGCAATTTGCGTCTACCTTTGGTGTAAACCAGCATGTGCAGTTCCTTCCTACACTGTTCCAGTAAATCCTGCCTGCGATCTCAGCCGTGCCTCCGCGCTCTACAGTGCAGAGTCCAATATCCCAGCCTTAATGAAACCAATGTTTTAACAAAGTTCAGCACATCCTCCTTGCCTTTGTACCCTGCACCTTCAGTTACAAACCCGTGGAAATGTTTAAGAAGGAACTGCAGATGCTGGAAAATCGAAGGTAGACAAAAATGCTGGAGAAACTCAGCTTGTGAGGCAACATCTATGGAGCGAAAGAAATAGGCGACATTTTAGGGACAGATACTGGGGACTGACCGATTGTGGGGGAGGGAGACAGGGACAGACAGACGTGGGGGGGGGGGTGGGGGGGGGCTGGGGGTGTTACCTGCACGGACCACCACCTGCCTCATGAGCCGCCCCGTTCCTTCGGGCAGTCGGGCTGCTGGCTCCCAGTCACACACCAACCGCGAGAGGAAGACAAAATCACCCCCAACACTCCCCTCGTGGTACTCCTCCCGCAGGCTGGGCCGGTGGTAGCCTGGGGAGGGGGGAGAAAGCCAGAGGGGGGGGGGGGGAAGAGAAAGAAAGGGGGTGGAGAGGTGGGAGAGAGGTAAGGGGAGACGTGGTAGAGGGGGAAGGGGGGGGAAAGGGGAGCGAGGGGGAGGGGAGAGTAGGGAAGGGGGGAGTGAGAGGGATGGGAGAGAGGGGGAGTGGAAAGGGGGGGTGGGGAGAGAGGGGGGGTGGGGAGAGATGGGGTGTGGAGAGGAGAGTGGGGAAGGGAGAGAGTGGGAGGGGGGAGAGCGCGGGAGGGGAGAGGAGAAGGGGGAGATAGGGGAAGGGAGAGAGAAATGCGGATGGAGAGGGAGGAGAGAGAAGTGGCGGCGCTGCCTTGCAGCTGCTTGTCCGTTTGTCTTTTCTTTTTTTTGTTTTCTTTTGTCCCGTTGTTTCAGTTCATTTTGGTTTATTTTAGTTGTGTATGTGTGGGGGAGGTTGGCGAAATATGTTTTTTGACTCTTCCTTCGGGGGGATGCGACCTTTCTTGCCGATGATCAGCCATGATCATATTGAATGGCGGTGCAGGCTCGAAGGGCTGAATGGCCTACTCCTGCACCTAATTTCTATGTTTCTATGTATCCCCCATCTCCGTCTCCGCTGAGGCCTAACGCGGAGCTTGCGGCCTCCAACTGGGACCGATCTCGAGCCGGGACTTACCAACGCGAGGCTGGCCGACTTCGGGGCTGTTGTGGCGTTGCGACCCGACCTCGGAGCCTCGGAGGCTTGGCCGCGGGCCCAGTGGACGACATCAACGTCGGGAGCTCGCAGGTCACAGGTTGGCCTCCCGCAACAACAGCTGCATCCGCTGGATTGGAGGGCAGCAGCTTCGGCCGCTTCGACCGCCCCGGGCCGCGGAGTTTGAACCGGCCCGGAGTTCGCGGAGCTCGGATTCAGCCGTGGGACTTACTTGCCGTCACCCGGCGGGGTCACAACATCGGAGGCCTGGATCGCCTCAGCGCAGAGGGAGAGCAAGGAGGGAAGAGACAAAGACTTAAGACTTTTGCCTTCCATCACAGTGAGGAGGTGCCTGGTGGACTCACTGTGGTGGATGTAAAAACTGTGTTGAGTGTGTGTTTTGTTATTTATTCTATGTTATGACTGCAGGCTAAACCATTTTGTTGTTACTGAAAAGTGCAATGACAATAAATTGAATCAAATCAAAAAAAATCAAATCAAACAAGTAAGAGGGGGGATAGAGGGGGAAGGGGGAGAGAAGGGGAAGAGGAGAGAGGGAAAAGAACAGTGATTCACCCACTCTTTCTAGCAGCACCCAGTTGCGCGGGGATGTGGGGGTTTGGGGTGGGGGGGGGTCGAGTTCTCACCCACGCTGGTGAGCTGCGCCCGGCTGAGGGGGAGGGAGGTGGGGGGGGGGCAGAGAGCGATGGCCTCGCTCAGGGTCCTCGTCGTCTCCATCGGCCCGGCTCCACCTGTGAGGACAGGAGGCTCTGAGTCCCCCTACAACCACCAGCGCCTGTCTCCCCCTCCTCACCCGTCCTTCCCTCTCCCCCCACCACACTTTCCTCTCTCATGTTGACCGGTTGCATCGTGGCTTGGTTCGGCAACTTGAGCGCCCTGGAGAGGAAAAGACTACAAAAGGTAGTAAACACTGCCCAGTCCATCATCAGCTCTAACCTCCCTTCCATCGAGGGGCTCTATTGCAGTCGCTGCCTCAAAAAGGCTGGCAGTATCATCAAGGACCCACACCATCCTGGCCACACACCCATCTCCCTGCTACCTTCAGGTAGAAGGTACAGGAGACTGAAGACTGCAACGACCAGGTTCAGGAATAGCTACGCCCCCACAGCCATCAGGCTATTAACCTTGGTTTGGACAAAACTCTGAACATTAATAGTCCATTATCTGTTATTTGCACTTGATCAGTTTATTTATTCATGTGTGTATTTACGTATATCATGGTTTATGGACACACTGATCTGTTTTGTAGTCAATGCCTACTATGTTCTGTTGTGCTGAAGCAAAGTAAGAATTTCATTGTCCTGTCAATAAACTCTTGACTTTTTTTTTGTTTTAATTTTTGTTAGAAGTAAGTACAATAGTGTGGTACTTGAGTACCTAATACATACATACACATTACCATTCTTGTACAACTTCATATTTTTAATTTAATAATAAAAGAACAGTGAAAGGAAAAAGAAATAAAGAGTGTTGGAATAGTTAGACAAGCGAGTAGAAACAGATAGCGAAAGAAATAAAGAGCAGAGATGAAAAGATAAAAAGATTGAGAGAGAAAGAGAAAGTAGAGTAAAGAGAAATTAGGAGAGATGCATCACCCGGTTCTGAACCATTTAATTTCTAAGGTTATGTTATGTTGCACCATATGCTTGTAAAAAGTTGATAAAAGGAGACCAAGACTTTAAGAATTTGTCTACTTTGCCTAGTAGGAGGAATCTCATTTCTTCAAGATGTAGCGTTTCCGACATATTTGCAATCCACGTTTTGAATGTTGGCGTCGTTGCGTTTTTGCAGAATTTGAGTATGTTTTTTTGCTGTTATTAAACCTTAATTAAGAAGAGCTTCTTGGAATATATACATAAAAATGTCTAAATTTAATGAGGAGTGCATTAGTGAATGTAAAAGCGTAATGTCTAGTAACATGGAAAAAATCGCGGCGTTTGAGCTTCTGGTTTTGGCGGACCATGGAATCAAAGAGCAAAAATGTTATCTGAAAAGAAAATGGAATGTGACATATACCCACACACCCGGTCGGCAGACACACACACACACACACACACACACACACACACACACACACACACACACACACACACACACACACAGAGTTTTAATATATAGATAGATTTTATTTTATTTGTTTCCAAATTCGTATTATACTGTGAATAATTGGATTCTTCTTATATATTATATTGTTCAGTTTCATTGGGGAAAGAAGGATCGCTCCTATATTGTAAGGGGAACAATCATATAACCATATAACCATATAACAATTACAGCACGGAAACAGGCCCTCTCGGCCCTTCCAGTCCGTGCCGACCATTTGATTTCCCCTAGTCCCATCTACCTGCACTCAGACCATACCCCTCCATTCCCTTCACGTCCATATACCTATCCACTTAACTCTTAAATGTTAAAATCGATCCTGCCTCCACCACTTCTGCTAGAAGCTGATTCCACACAGCCACCACCCTCTGAGTAAAGAAGTTCCCCCTCACGTTACCCCGAAACCTCTGTCCCTTAATTCTCATGTCATGCCCTCTTGTTTGAATCTTCCCTACCCTCAATGGGAAAAAACGTATCCACGTCAACTCTGTCTATCCCTTTCATCATTTTAAAGACCTCAATCAAGTCCCCCCTTAACCTTCTGCGCTCCAAAGAATAAAGACCTAACTTGTTCAACCTTTCTCTGTAACATAGTTGCTGGAACCCTGGCAACATTCTAGTAAATCTCCTCTGTACTCTCTCTATTTTGTTGACATCCTTCCTATAACTAGGCGACCAAAATTGTACACCATACTCCAGAATTGGTCTTACCAATGCCTTGTACAATTTTAACATTACTTCCCTACTCCTATATTCAATGCTCTGATTTATAAAGTCCAGCACACCAAAGGCTTTCTTTACCACCCTATCTACATGCGATTCCACCTTCAGGGAACTATGCACAGTTATTCCTAGATCCCTCTGTTCCACAGCATTCCTCAATTCCCTACCATTTACCATGTACGTCCTATTTTGATTTGTCCTGCCAAGATGTAGCACTTCATTCTCTTTCTCCATTCTTATCCAATCTACCTGTTGGGCAGAACTGTCCAACCAGTAGATTATATTTTTAATATTCACTGCCCAATAGTAATACAATAAGTTAGAGAGTGTCAGTCCCCCTGAAGTGTTTTCTTTGAATTCTGTGTGATTTATAGTCCCATATGAAGTTTGTAATATCAGAATCTAGTTTTTTAAAGATTTTTTTTGGTAAGTATATTGGTATTGATTGAAATAGGTACAGTATTTGTGGTAAGAAGATCATTTTTATCGCATTTATTCTGCCTATTAAGGACATCGGCAGTGTTTTCGAAAATTTAATCAACCCATCTAATTTAGTTAATAAAGGCATATAGTTTGCGTTGAGAAATGATTTATATTTCCTAGTAATTTCCTGGATACCCAAATATTTAAATTTTTCTGTTGCAATTCTAAAAGGGAATTTCAACAGATGTGTCGACTCTTGAGATTTTATCATCATAATTTCACTTTTGTTCCAGTTTATTTTATATCCTGAAAAGGAACCAAATTCCTCTATTACATTTAGTATATTTGGTATGTTAATTTGCGAATTTGTAATCTATTATAATATGTTGTCTGCATATAATGAGATTTTATTATTTGAGTGTTTGGTATTATATCCATGAATATTCGGATGACTTCTTATACCTTTTGCTAAAGGCTCTATCACTAATGCAAATAGCAGGGGCATTAATACACACCCCTGTCTATTGCCCCTTGCTAATTGGAATTTTGGGGATAATATATTATTAGTCAGTATTCTAGCCGTCGGCTTATCGTATAATAATTTTACCCATGAGATAAAATTATCTCCCATATTAAATTTTTGCAATACTTTGAATAAATATTGCCATTTTACTTGATCAAAAGCTTTTTCTGCATCCAATGAAATAATTGCTAGGTCTTCTTCTTGTGTGAGTACATTATATTAAAAAGCCGTCTCAAATTGTTAAATAAGTATCTCTTTGGTATAAACCCCGTTTGGTCCGGGTTAGTTTGCTAACATATTTACTCAATCTTCTCGCTAGGATCTTTGTTAATATTTTTTGATCTGTATTTAGGAGTGCTATGGCTAAATATGAGCCTGGGTCTTCTAGATCTTTATCCTTTTTAGGTATAAGTGTAATAGTTGACTCGGTTATGGCCCTGTCTCACGGTGCGAGTGAAAGACTCGTGGTTGTGTATGAGACTTCAAATTTATGATCAAGTGTTTAACCGAGTTCCCACGGGTATGTCATTGCTGCAATGCTCCAACTTCCTCTCCCGAGTTACCATGTTCCTCTCCCGTTACTCTTGAGCCAACCGTGAATGAAGGTATGTTTTAATAAAGCAACAATGTTAAAGAAGACATCTCCATCCTGTGGCTTTGAGTTATTTCAGCGCGGCCGCATCTATTGATATGACCTACAAAGGGAAAATGCACACCCTCCAGTAACCAATAACGTGGTAAGTGCATTTCTTGGTGCTTTATGTTTTTAAATACTGTATTTCCCGGGGTGGGGGGAGAGCTCAGTTCATAGTATTTGGGGAGTCTGGCATTGTGAAGGAGGGAATTGGGGTCAGTAACCCACTTGCCACGCTCCGGTCTGAGTACAGGTAGATGGGACTAGGTGAATAGTGTTCGGCACGGAGTAAAAGGGCCGAGATGGCCTGTTTCCGTGCTGTCATTGCTATATGGTTTTCTTGTGGCCGGGGAGTGAATTAGCTTGGGTGGCTGCCGCAGCGCTCGGGTGGCTGACTATGCCACAGAACTGGCCGCCACTTCAGAGGAAGGAAGCAGCTCGGGTGACTGACTTTGAGCGGCCGCCGGGACCCGACAGCAGACACACACACACACAGATACACACAGACAGACAGACACACTCACACACACACACAGATACACACAGACAGACAGACAGAGAGAGAGACACACACACACACACAGATACACAGACACACACACACAGAGAAATCAAGATGGCGGCGCGACCGGAGTTTGCAGCCGCCTCTCCCAGTGCAAATTTGGCGATTTCCCGGATTTTTGGAGCGAGTGGTGTGTATGAAGAGTGTGTGTCGGAGGCGTGTGCGTGCGTGCGTAAGTACGAGCGGCAGGTTCTTTTAAAAATCGGAAAGAAGGCTTCGTGGTGGTTTAACACTACCTTATGGAGCGTCCTGGTTGAGCTGAGACTTCTGTGTCGCGCAGGCCCACATAGGTGCGCAGGCCCACGGAGAGCTGCGGCTACAGCTGCACCCGCACCGGGAACAACGCTGGTGGGGAGGTGCACAGGCTCACGGAGAGCTGCGGCTGGAACAACGCTGGTGGGGAGGTGCACAGGCTCACGGAGAGCTGCGGCTGGAACAACGCTGGTGGGGAGGTGCACAGGCCCATGGAGGCGCGCAGGCCCATGGAGAACCGCGGCTGCACCTGCACCTGAAACAACGCTGATGGGGAAACACCGCAAGCGGCGTAGCAGGAGGCAGAAGCGCGGACGAGCCTACGCTAGGCTAAACGCGAACCGTCACAAACCGGCAGTGCCTACAGTCATGTTGGCAAATGTGCGCTCCCTCGACAACAAGATGGACTACATCAGAGCGTGGAGAGCCTCCCAACGAAGCGTGAAGAACTGCTGTGTCTACGTCCTAACGGAGACCTGGCTGAATCAGAACATCACAGACGCTACGATCCAGTTGGAGGGACTTATGCTATACAGAGCTGATAGAGTAGCTTCGTTAGCTGGTAAGGCAAGAGGAGGGGGACTGGCTGTGTATGTGAACAGATCATGGTGCCGGGATACTGTGGTGTTTTCCACTTACAGCTCACCCCATGTGGAGCTAATGACTGTGAAATGCCAACCCTTCTACTTACCCAGGGAGCTAACGGCAGTCTTCATAACGGCCGTCTATGTATCACCGAGCGCGGACGTGAAGGATGCTATGACACAGCTCTACAACAACATCAGTGAGCAGCAGAGGGAACATCCAGATGCTTTCTTCATGGCAGCTGGGGATTTCAACCAGGCAAGTCTTACTTCTGTCCTGCCTAAATTCTACCAGCATGTGAACATTGCAACCAGGGGAAATAACAAACTAGATCTGGTGTACACTAACATTAAAGATACATATAAAGTAGCCCCCCTCCCCCATATCGGCAACTCTGACCACCTAGCGGTTATGCTCACACCTGCATACAGACCCAGGGTGAAACAGGACAGGCCAACGGTCAAAGAAGTCAGAACATGGCCACAGGGAGCTACCGAGACACTACAGGACTGTTTCGAAACCACGCAATGGGCCATCTTCAGAGAGGCAGCCACAGATGACAGTGGCATCAACCTCCAAGAATACACAGATTCCGTCATCGGATACATCAATAAATGCATCGAGGATGTAACGGTGGTAAAAACCGTCAGGAGGCGTGCCAATCAGAAACTCTGGCTAACTGGGGAAGTGTGTTCCCTACTGAGAATCCGGAATGCTGCATTTAAATCTGGAGAAACGCAGCATACAAACTGGCAAGGAGTAACCTATCCATGGGATCAGGGAAGCGAAGAGGCTGTATGGACAAAAACTTAATAGTCACTTCACAAATGACAAAGACACACATCGCTTGTGGCAGGGATTTCATACCATCACTGACTACAAGCCCCCCCCCACTGCGGATATGCCAAAACGACCCCTCTCTACGAGATGAACTGAACGAGTTCTACGCACGGTTTGAGGTTAAAAACAGCACCCAGACACGTGCACTACTGCCATCTCCCAGTGACCAGTCGCTCAGACTGTCCACAGCCGGAGTAAAAAAGGCCTTTGCCAGCATCAACCCACGCAAAGCCACAGGGCCGGACAACATTCCTGGGTGCGTGCTAAGAGATTGCGCCGAGCAACTGAAAGATGTCTTCACAGATATTTTTAACACCTCGCTCAGCCAGGGAGTAGTGCCCAACTGTCTTAAGAGTGCCACCATCGTTCCTGTCCCAAAGAAACCAAACTCAGCCTGCCATAATGACTTTCGACCAGTGGCTCTGACACCCATAGTAATGAAGTGTTTTGAGCGACTGGTTATGCAGCATATCAAAAATAGCCTACCTGTCGACCTAGACCCACTGCAGTTCGCCTACAGAGCCAACCGATCCACAGAGGATGCAGTCTCAACAACACTGAACCTCGTACTGCCACACCTTGATCGGAAAAATACTTATGCCAGGATCCTCTTCATAGACTTCAGCTCTGCTTTTAACACAATCATTCCGCAGCAGCTGGTGGAGAAGTTGGAGTTATTGGGGGTTGATGCTGGCACATGTAACTGGGTCCTGAACTTTCTATCACAACGGCAGCAGACAGTCAGGGTGGGCAGTACGACATCAAAAACCATAGCCGTGAGCACTGGCACACCCCTGCTGTTTAGTCTGCTTACACACGACTGTACTGCTAGACTCAACAACAACTTCATCAACAAGTTCGCTGATGACACAACAGTGGTGGGTCTCATCAGTGACAATGATGAGTCGGCGTACAGGATGGAGGTGGAGCTGCTCACAGGATGGTGCAAATCCCACAACCTCATTCTCAATGTGGGAAAAATGAAGGAGATGGTGGTTGACTTCAGGAGGGCGGGAAAACAACGCCATACACCTCTGTACATCGATGGAGCTGATGTGGAAAGGGTCAGCAGTGTGAAGTTCCTAGGACTCCACCTGTCAGATGACCTGACGTCCACGACCAACACCACAGCACTGGTCAAGAGAGCCCAGCAGCCTCTCCGAAGACTACGGAAAGCAGGTCTCCCCACTGCACACCTACAAACTTTTTATAGGGGGACAATCGAGAGCACATTAACCTACGGCATCACCTCCTGGTTCGGGAACTGCAAGGTGTACGAGCGGCACCAACTGGACAGGATTGTGAAGACCGCCAGCAGGATTATTGGTGCTCCACTCCCTTTATTGCTGGACATATACAGGAAGAGATGTATTAGCAGAGCCATCTCCATCATCAAAGACCCCTACCACCCATCGCATCACATATTCTCCATCCTGCCATCTGGGAAGAGGTACAGGAGCATCAGCTGCAAAACCAGCAGGATGCTCCTCAGCTTCTTCCCGCAGGCAATTAGACTGATAAACGGACTTTGCCCCCTGCCAAAGGATCGCGCACCAAACACCAACCTGGACACACTGAAGCAGAGCCATTGTCGTGCCACTGCCGATCGGAACTCGTGATATATGTACTTTTATTCTTTATTTCTATTTATTTTTTACCACACACTGAATGGACACTGGTTGAGAAACGCTTTTTCGTTTTCCTCTGGGTATGTAAATACTCAGAAAAATGATAATAAAGATATATAATACAATACAACAATACACACACACACACACACACACACGTGGCGTTTCTGCTTGGGACCCTTCTTCAGACAATCCAATGTCCCATAATATATTCTTTAAATATTAAGGTTTCTGTTGAAAGTGTGGTGCCGTGGTTACGGGTGGGCGGAAGGAAGATGATGAGGTCTGGTACAAGTTTACTTTGTTTTCCGCAATCAGGCTTCCGCGTTGGCCGATGTCTGGTTGATTGAGCGTTCATACAGTTGCGAGCGAGCGAGGTCCATATATAGTCAGCACCGCCATTCAATATGATCATGACTGATCATCCACAATCAACACCCCAATCTTTATCGGCCTCTACCCGTAATCAACTCGGCGCTAGACCCGTTGATCACCCATTCCTTCTCTCCAGAGGTGCTACCTGACCTGCTGAGTCACTCCAGCATTTTGTGTCCAACTTCGGTTTAAACCAGCATCTGCAGCTGCTTCCTGCATGGTCCGTCCAATGTGAAATCTCCCAGTTATATCCACTTTGAAGAAGTGGACATGTCCTGTGCCTCCTCCATTGCCAGAGTAAGGCCACACATAAACTGGAGAAACAACACTTCGTATTCCGCTTAGGTAGCTTTCAACCCGTCGGTATGAACATTGAATATTACAATTTTAGGCAACCTCTAGCAAGCCCCCTCCCCTTCCATGCCTTTCTCTCCCTTTTCTTCCCTTCCTCTCACCCCCTCCCCTGTTCCCCACCTGGACTTGCATCTATTTCTCCCCACTAACTACATTCTTTCCCATGGCTTCACAAGGGGGGGTGAGTGTATGAGAACATGGGGAGAGTTTTTAAAAAATGTGAGTGATGGTCAGCACAGACTCAGTGGGATAAAGGGCATGTTTCTATTCTGTATCACAATGACCCTTTCTCCACAGGGAACAATGCAGACAGAAGAGAAGACATTTTAAGTGCGTCTGTGGCTATCGAAAGACATGGGCATGACCCGATTCAACAGAAGGACATTGGAGAGACATCAGAAGGGACTGGTATGGACAAATATTTAAAATCTTATTGACGAGCCTAGGATACCCAAACATTGACACAGTCACATAGAATGCAATTAGTATATTTGTTTACTGTTGATGAGTACAGTTCATGAAGGGAACATATTCTGATCACTGTGGAGAGTAGAGGTCACAGAGATGGAATGACTTTCTGCTATTTGTTTTTAAATGAATAAATGATCAAGTCCTGAAAGTCTGATGAAAGTCTTTGACTTGCCATATCAGTTTGTTTCTCCCTCTACATTTGCTGCCAGTCTCATATTTCCAGGAGTTTCTGAAGCAACACCTGAAGTTTTATTTTGTCTTACTGATTATGTCATTGTTGTTTAGATGCCAATTTTGACTGAAGCCAAATTGATAGAAAGAGTTTCTCGTTACAAGAGAGTGCAGATGCTGGAATCTGGAGCAACAAACAATCTGCTGGGGGAACTCAGCTGGTCGAGCAGCATTTGTGGGGAGAAAGGGATTGTCAACGTTTCAGATCAATATACTGTATCAGGGAAGAATTTGGTTCCTTGCATAAGAACCTGAAGCCACTTGGGGGCAGAGGAAGACAGCTCCAAACATTGAAGGTGCTGTAATAGTAACTGACAGCCACTGGGTGAACAGTGGAAAGAACAGTGGAGGTCACAGTCAGCTGGCATGTTCATTCATAAACTATTACATCTCCTGATATCTTCAGATCTGTTGAAAGGCTATGACTTGAAACATTAGTCTGTTCCTCTCTCCCCAGATTCTATCTGTCCTATGTTTCTAGGAGTTTATATTTCTAATTTTCAATCTGAGCAGCTTTTTGATTTGATGATATTTTCATTCCACTTGTCAAAGCTCAGACACCAATTTCAACTGAAGCCAATTCAACAAAGAATTGGGTCTTTGCAATAATGTCAGTAACCACTGGGGGGCAGAGGAAGACTTCCAAACATTGAGGCAACAGCCACACCTGTTGCTATAAGAGCAACCAGCAGCAATGGGGGCTGTGGATGGTGTGGGTGAAACAGGGCACAAAAGGATTTCACTACGCCTGGAGGTCCTGAGATGGCAGGAGCTCTGAGCTCTATAAAGCTTCTCAGAGTCTCCCGACCTACAATGTCACCATTCCATGTTCTCCAGAAGTGCTGCCTGACCTGCTGAGTTACTCCAGCACTTTGTGTCATTTCTTTGGATAGTCAGAACCTGTTTCCCAGGGTGGGAATGTCAAAGGCAAGCTGTAAAGTGAGAGGGGAAAATGCAAAAAATGTCCAGGATATATTGTTTACACACAGACTGGGGGTGCCTGGATCGCGCTGCCAAGCTTGGTGGTGGAACCAGAAAACCAAGAGGCTTTGGGAACATGGACATGCAGGGAGTTGAGAGATATGGATCACCTGTAGGCAGACAAGATTAGTTAAACCTGGCATCATGTCCGACAGTTGGATGAAGCTCATGTTCCTGTGCTGTGTGTTTTATGTTCAGATAAATAAGTCAGAAAATTTAAAAAAAGAACTGCTGGAGGAACTCAGTGGGTCAGTCGACATCTGTGGAGGGAAATGCACCATCGATGTTTCGGATCAAGATCCTTCCTCTCATTAAAAAAGATGGACAGAGAAATGACAAGGTATTGATTCATCAATTAGTAACTCATGGAGAAGGCAGAGCTTTAGCCAGAGGGTGATGAATCTGTGGAATTCTTTGGCACAGAAGGCTGTGGATATATTTAAGGCAGAGACAGATAGATTTCTGATTAGTACAGGTGTCAGAGGTTATAGGGAGAAGGCAGGAGAATGGGGTTAGGAGGGAGAGATAGATCAGCCATGGTTGAATGGTGAAGTAGGCTTGATGGGCCGAATGGCGTAATTCGATTCCTATCACTTATAGAAAGATAGAAACATAGAAAATAGGTGCAGGAGTTGGCCATTTGGCCCTTCGAGCCTGCACCGCTATTCAATATGATCATGGCTGATCATCCAACTCAGTATCCTGTACCTGCCTTCTCTCCATACCCCCTGATCCCTTTAGCCACAAGGGCCACATCTAACTCCCTCTTAAATATATCCAATGAACTCGCCTGAACTACCTTCTGTGGCAGAGAATTCCACAGATTCACCCAATCTCTGTGTGAAAAATGATTTTCTCAGCTCGGTCCTAAAAGACTTCCCCCTTATCCTTAAACTGTGACCCCTTGTTCTGGAGTTCCCCAACATCGAGAACAATCTTCCTGCATCTAGCCTGTCCAACCCCTTAAGAATTTTGTCTATAAGATCCTCCCTCAATCTTCTAAATTCTAGCGAGTACAAGCCGAGTCTATCCAGTCTGATGATCCAGTCTTATGATCTTTAAAACAGGATATCAAGGACATTTTATGCACTCCTGATTTAGCTTTTGGTTCTGTTGCAACTTCCCTGTGACACGGTGCCTGTTCATCATCCAGGACTGCTCTAGCTTGTTTGTATTTGTGTTTGGCCTGCAGTTCAAAATAATTATACATTGGAAGCGAAGAACAACCACTTGTATTTACAGAGTGGTTAATGTGGGTAATCATGACAAGGTGCCTAACAGCAAGATATGTCAGATATCAGCTGGAGATGGATGGCAGGTGAGACAGAGCATGGTCCAAGGAGCAGTCAGGAAACCATGCGTAATTCTATTAGGAAGATATGCTCAATGAGACACAGAATTATAGGTTTAAATAGTTAGACCAGGTGTGGGGATCTTCTTTCAATAATTCACATTGCTGATTCTATTCTTCATGAAATTTAGCTCTGTTCTCGCAAAGATAAAAATGTTGTTAACACCTGTCTCTGCAATAGCCAATGCACCTTAGAATGATACAGCAAATCCACACTGAATGCCTCATCGTCCAACTTTAGCATATTACGAATATTACGTTGGATTTGCACGAATATAGTTAACAATACTTATAACTTGTTGCAAAGTGTTACTTAAAATAGTAGATTAAGCACAGAGATTTTGCTGATGTAAGATACAATGAAAAGAAATGAGAGCATCTGTATCTGATAATATCTTTTTTATCTGTGCAACAAACCCTTCTCATTTTCCTGTCATGGAAGGTGCACCGTCTGTACATAGACTCACTAAATTAACCAAATCCAGTCCAACTTCACGACATTTATCTTGAAAGTTGTTGAAGAAATCTATTCCTTGTGTTCTTCCCACAAGAGTGCCCAAAGCGAGTAACTCTTCGAAGCAAAGAAAATCTTCGGTTATGGCCCGATTGAAGTATAAACCCTGCACCGAGTCAGTAGTATTAGTTAATTCATCCAAAGCGATTGAATAATATATATTTTCTTTTTGGAGTATTGCGTGAAGTTGTTCCATTATGTTAAGGGCTAATTCATGCTGTCGATCAGTTATAGTTCTCCTTGAAAGAGGCAGTTGTTTGTACTTTGAAACCTTATCGAGGTCTAAGCATCCTACAACTGCGACAATGTATTATTTTACGATTTCTACATCGCTAAATGGCATCCCCTTTTCCCCCAAGTTAAGCTACTGTATAAGTTGTTTCAGTAGCATCGTTTCTGGGACATACCGCTGCCTGAAATAATTGACTTTGCTTTTCATCTTTTAATTTCTGCAAAGCAACCTTTCGCGCCTCACTCTCTAATTTGAAATATTTGTGGTCCTTATGAGTGGCATAATGCTGATGAGCATTGAATTTCTTCAGTGTTGATATTGCAGTATCTCAAAGCAAGCAAATCATCTTATCTTTAGCAGAAACAAGATAATATTGCAGTTCCCAATCCTCATTAAAAACTCTTTTTTCTTCCCTCTTGGCTTTCTTTGACATGATGGGCTGTTAAGCAGACAGAATTAAAAAAAAATACAATCAAACAAATACGCAGTTTAACTATTCTCAAATTCAACTTCAAACAGAAAGCCACGTGCACCACTATCAAAAGTTGATAATACTGAAGACTGGACGGCCAGCGGACTCTGCCCGACATTTTCCCTTTTGTCAACCAGCCTCAGGCCTTGGTGGCACCAGTCAGGCAGGGAGGTTAACGTACATTCTGGAGTTGCATTAGAACTAAATCATGAGCATAACAGGTGATAAAATAGCCCTCATGACTTACTAATTGTGGCCGTCAGTCAGAGAGGTCTATTTCATCAAATCTTTTTTTACGCTTTGGTATTTTAAATATGTTCATTTTAAGATTAAAATTAAAATAATAAAAGACGAACAAAAACATATTAAGAAAAATAAAAGGATTTGTTCTACTAAATTTGGATTCATTCAAAAGGCTGCACTTAATGGCCTAGAAGGCCGCAGGTTCCAAACCCCCGAGTTGGACTCTGGTGAAGTTTCTCAGAGTAATTATCCCAGGCCTGGACTCCCATGCAGCAAAATTCAGGTGTAGGAAAGAACTGCAGATGCTGGTTTAAACCGATGATAGACACAAAATGCTAGAGTAACTCAGAGGGACGGGCAGCATCTCTGGAGAACATAGGTGATGTTTTGGGTCGAGACCCTTCTTCAGGCAGAGAGTCGGAGGGAAAGGGAAACAAGAGATATAGATTGCGATGTGGGCGATCCTTTCACTGAACATCTTCGCTCAGTCCACCTGGACACACCAGATCTCCCAGTTGCTAAACACTTTAATTCCCCTTCCCATTCCCACACTTCTGTACGAGGCCTCCTCTACTGTCAGAGTAAGGCTAAATGCAAATTGGAGGAACGGCATCTCATATTTCACTTGGGCAGCTCACAACCCAGTGGTATGAATATTGATTTCTCTAATGTGAAGTAACCCCTGCATTCCCTCTCTCTCCATCCCACCCCCATCCACGTCACACCAGCTTATTGTTCTCACCTAGCAAACAGCTAACAAAGGCCTGTTTCCTTTATCATCATTGCTTTTTTGCATATCTTTTATTCCTTTGTTCTGCATCTCTCTACATCACCGCCTATATGTTTAGTTTCCCTTTCCCCTTACTCTCAGTCTGAAGAAGGGTCTCGACCCGAAACATCACCCATTCCTTCTCTCCAGAGATGCTGCCTGTCCCGCTGAGTTACTCTAACATTTTGTGTCTGTCTTCAGCAAAAATCATGAATGTTTTATGTTTTTAATGTGTATATTTAATACAGTAAATGTCAAATATGTCCTGTCCTCTGCAACCAGTCCTACACTGTAAATGAGGTTATGTTGCGATCCTCAGTCTATTTGATAAATAGACCAACTCCTTAAACCAGAAGATATAATTCCCCGAACAATAAATGAGCACCATCGCTGCACATTCTCCGGAACAGTTAGTTGCAGGTGTGACCTATCCTTATCAGAATGGTTCCACAATTCAAAGAGACACAAAACCAGTTAAAGTGTTGTTACTTTATTCACAGATGCAGGGCTGTTACAGATACAAATCATAGGCATATTACTGTCTTGCTATCAGAAAGAAAGGTTTGGCAGATAGTCATTGACGCATACAGCTCAGAAACAGAACCTTTGACCCAACGTCATTCGTGACTAAGTTATCCCAACAAAGCTAGTCCCAATTGCATGTGTTTGGTTTGTGTATCTCTCTAAACCTTTCCTATCCATGTACCTATTCTAGTGTCTTTTAAATGCTGTTGTATTATCGGCCTCAACTGCCTCCCCTGGCAGCGCGTTCTATATCAATGACCTCTGTGTGAAATAAGTTGACAAAGAGGTTCCTATTAAATCTTTCCCCTTTTTCACTTTGAACATAGTGGAGTCAGGGGATATGGGGAGAAGGCAGGAATGGGGTACTGATTGGGGATGATCAGCCATGATCACATTGAATGGTGGTGCTGGCTCGAAGGGCCGAGTGGTCTACTCCTGCACCTATTGTCCATTGTCTATAACACATGTCCATTGCTTCTTGATTCCCCTACTCTGGGTAAAAGACTATCTGTACTAGATTCCCCAAATGATTTTATAAATCTCCATAAGTTCACCCCTCAGATTCCTGCGCGCCAACAAATAAAACCATAGCCTGCCCAACCATGCCCTCTAGCTCAACCCTTCGAGACCTGGCAACATCCTCATGAATCTTCTCTGCACTTTATCCAGCTTAACGATATCCTTCCTACAGCAGGGTGAACAAAACTGAACACAATACTTCAAATGCAGCCTTGCCCGCGTCTGGTGCAACTGGAACACAATGTCCGAACTTCTACACTCAATATCTTGACTGATGAAGGCCAATGCACCAAAAGCCTTCTCTACCACCCTATCTCCCTGTGATGCCTGCCCGGTTTAACTTCTCACAAGTTCACAAGGTTATAAGATAGGAGTAGAATTAGTTCATTCAGCCCATCAAGTCTACTCCGCCATGCAATCATGGCTGATCTATCTCTCTCTCTGAACCACATTCTCCTGCCTTCTCCCCATAGCCTCTGACACCTGCACTAATCAAGAATCTATCTATCTCTGCCTTAAAAATATTACTGACTTTGCCTCCACAGCCTTCTGTGGCAAAGAATTCCACAGATTCACCACCCTCTCACTAAAGAAATGTCTCCTAATTTCCTTCCTAAAAGAACGTCCTTTAATTCTGAGGTTATGACCTCTAGTCCTAGACTCTCCAACTAGTGGAAACATCCTCTCCACATCCACTCTGTCCAAGCCTTTCACTATTCTGTATGTTCTAATGAGGTGTCCCCCACATTCTTCTAAACTTCAGCAAGTACAGGTCCAGTGCCGACAAAGGCTCAGCAGAGGTTAATCTACTCATTCCTGGGATCATTCTTGTAAACTTTCTCTGGACTTTCTCCAGAGCCAGCACGTCCTTCCTCATATATGGTAGGTATGTTACAAAACTTACCTTCAGCGGCGCTGCAGTTCTGTCACTGGTCGTGTGCGCGACTTTGAGGGGGGGGGGGGGGGGGTTAAAATGCGGTTTTTCTCCTACCTGTCCTGGATTATACTTTCTTGGGGTGCGAGGTTTTGCTGGAGATTTGTTCCAACGGCCGTTCTGTGAATTATTAAAAGCCGTTTATTTTACATATAAACGTGCTTCTTAGGATGGCCTTAATCCAAATTTTACGTTGTGAAAAGGTGATTTAGTCCCCAAACGAACCGGCAGTGTTTTTTCTGCCGATATGGGGTTTAAATTCAACGCATATAATTATTAAAAAAGTTATGACCATTTTCATACTCAGAAATTAGCCTCTTGTTCCCTATTGTTTTTCCATTGACTTAACACAAAAGCTATGATCAAGGACAGTCAAAAGCCATAACTTTCTTAAAAATTAGGAGAACTGAAAGACATTTTCAGTTATTATACATTGAAGCATTCTGAAAAATATGAAAGAATCATGCTTGGATGACCTGAAATTAAAGCATATAATTAATTACCCAATTGTAGCCAATTACAAAATTCAATTACTAGATCTAAACATCTAACTATGTTTAGATCTATGTTCTTAGATCTTAGGCTATTTAAAAATTAACATTTTTAAATAGCCTAAGTGTTCAAATAACATTCACACAAGAATTCACAATAGAACATGATTTTTAAATCACATTGTCATGCATTTATAGGCCAAATGGAAGGAATTTAATGTTTGATTCCCGTAAATTAATGGGCATTTAAATCAGCTTGCGAGTGGGTTTTTGTGGAACGCGATCAATTGGAACGTTGCGGTTGCGGTGAATTTGAACCCCATATCGGCAGGTAAAATACTGCCAGTTCGTATGGAGAATAAATCACTGTTTCGCAACGTAAAATGTGGATTAAACGCATCTTAAAAAGCACTTTTATACATAAAATAAACGGCTTTCCTTTACCTGTCCCGTACGTGAAATCCGTCCCCGATGTTGGCGTTGACGGCTTTAGAAACTGATTTTTAAAGTACTCCAGCGCTGAACTTGTTGGGCAATTAAAAAAAAAAAGTCACAGAACGGCAGTCGGAACAATTCTTCAGCAAACGCTTGTGCTCCGAGTAAAATATATTTTGGACAGGTAAGAGAAACACTGCATTTTAACCCTGCCCCCCCCCCCCCCGCCGCCCCCCCCCAATCAAAGGCGCCAAAGTCGAGCGCACGGCCAGTGGCAGATCTACAGCGCCGCTGAAGGTAAGTTTTGTAACATACCTACTTAATTGGTACAAGTGACAATAAAAGACCTTTGAAACCTTGAGATTAACTTTTTGGGAACCCTGCACCAGCACTCCCAAGTCAATTTGCACCTCCGATTCCAGGATTCTCTTCCCATTTAGAAAATAGACCACGCCTTTATTCTTACTACTTCCAAAATGCATGATTCCACACTTTGCTTCACTACATTCCATCAGCCACTTCTCTGCCCACTCTCCCAACCTATCCATGTCCATCTGCGGAGTCCCTGCTTTCTCTACACTACCTGCCCCTCCACCTATTTCTGTATCATCCGCAAACTTGGCCACAAAACATTCAATCCCCTCGTCCAAATCATTAATATACAACGTGAAGAGTAGTGGTCTGAGCACCAACCCTTGCGGAACTCACTGGCAGCCAATCCCCCTTTATTGTCACTCTTTGTCTTCTGCCATCCAGACAACCTGCTATCCATGCTAGTTAGTATCTGTCCTTAGATACCGTGGGCTCTCATCTTCCTTAGCAGCCTAACATGTGGCACCTTATCAAAGGCTTTCTGAAAATCTAAATAAACAGCATCTACTGACTCTCCTTTGTCTGTCCTGCTATTTACTTCTTCAAAGAACTCCAGCAAATTTTTCAAGCAAGACCTCCCCTTCACATGCTGACTATTGTGCAGCGGTGTACTGTTGGCAATTTATCAATTATCTGGGACCACTCCTGACTCTAGTGATTCTTAAAATATCACTATCAATACCTCCACAATCTCCAAAGCCACCTCTGTCAGAACGCTCGGATGCAGTCCATCCGGCCAGGTGACTTTATCACCTTCACCAGGTGGCACTTTGATGGCAGCCTCGCCTGCAGTCTGTCTGTCCTTTTCGTATTTTTTTTTGTTATTTTTAGCGTGTTTAAAAAGTTTTTGTTAATGTTCTCTGGTTTGTTTTTTGTGGGGGGGGTGAACGTTTTATCAATCTCCGGAGATGCGATTGTTTTCCGGATCGTATCTCTGGTCGCTCTGCAGCCTAACTTCGTGGAGCTGGAGGCCTTGCTCGAGACCGACTTTGAGCCCCCCCCCCCCAGCGGGGATGTGGGCTTACCATCGGAGCAGATTCCTTGCTTGGGATCGATTCCTTGCTTGGGCCTCCAATCGCAACCTGCTGACTTTAACATCAAGGAGCTCGCGGTCTCGGGAAGGTCAGAGTCGGGAAGCTCCAGAACCGCACAACGTTCGACTAGCCCCGACCTGAGGTTGATCGCCCGGCGCAGGGAAGCTGAGATTCCATCCCCGATGCAGGAGCTTGATTGCCCCAACGAGGACGCCTGCTGTTGGCTATGGGACTAAGATCGTCCCGTCAACAGAAGGTTAGAGGCCCCCGACCGCTGGAGGACAAAAAAGGGAAGAGATTTAACTTTTTTTCGCCATCCATCATAATGAGGAATGTGGAGGAGTCACTGTGGTGGATGTGTATGTTAAAATATATTTTGTGTGTTCTGTTGCTTTTTATTAGTATGACTGTGTTGCAAATCAAATCCCTCGTATGTTGCTGGTGAGAGAGGAGATTAATGCAATAGAAAGGAAGGACATTAGCTTGGAGGATGTGGAATCGATATGGGTAGAGCTGCGAAATTCTAAGGGGCAGAAAACGCTAGTGGAAGTTGTGTACAGGCCACCTAACAGTAGTAGTGGAGTTGGGGATGGCATCAAACAGGAAATTAGAAATGCGTGCAACAAGGGTAAAACAGTTATAAAGGGTAACTTCAATCTACATATAGATTGGGTGAATCAAATGGGCAGGGGTGCTGAGGAAGAGGATTTCTTGGAATGTATGCGGGATAGATTTCTAAACCAACATGTAGAGGAACCAATGAGAGAGCAGGCCATTCTAGACTGGGTATTGAGTAATGAGGAAGGGTTAGTTAGCAGTCTTGTTGTGCGGGGCCCCTTGGGCAAGAGTGACCATAATATGGTTGAGTTCTTCATTAGGATGGAGAGTGACATAATTAAGTCAGAAACAAGGGTTCTGGACTTAAACAAAGGTAACTTTGAAGGTATGAGAAGTGAATTGGCCAAGATAGACTGGCAAGTGATTCTTAAAGGGTTGACAGTGGATGTGCAATGGAAGGTATTTAAAGACTGCATGGATGAACTACAACAATTGTTCATCCAAGTTTGGCAAAAGAATAAATCAGGGCAGGTAGCGCATCCATGGATAATGAGGAAAATCAGGTAAAGTATAAAAACAAAAGATGAAACATACAAATTAGCCAGAAAAAGCAGCCTACCAGAGGACTGGGAGAAATTCAGAGTTCTGCAGAGGAGGACAAAGAGCTTAATTAGGAAAGGGAAAATAAATTATGAAAGAAAACTGGCAGGGAACATAAAAACTGACTGCAATTTTTTTTATAGATATGTGAAGAGAAAGAGATTAGTTAAAACAAATGTAGGTCCCTTGCAGTCAGAAACTGGTGAATTGATCATGGGGAACAAGGACATGGCAGACCAATTGGATAACTACTTTGGTTCTGTCTTCACTAAGGAAGACATAAATAATCTGCTGGAAATAGCAGGGGACCGGGGGTCAAATAAGGTGGCAGAACTGAGTGAAATCCAGGTTAGCCGAGAAGTGGTGTTGGGTAAATTGAATGGATTAAAGGCCGATAAATCCTCAGGGCCAGATAGTCTGCATCCCAGAGTACTCAAGGAAGTAGCCACAGAAATAGTGGATGCATTAGTGATAATTTTTCAAAACTCCTTAGATTCTGGAGTAGTTCCTGAGGATTGGGGGGTAGCTAATGTAACCCCACTTTTTTAAAAAGGAGGGATAGAGAAAACGGGGAAATACAGACCAGTTAGTCTAACATCGGTAGTGGGGAAACTGCTAGAGTCAGTTATTAAAGATGGGATAGCAGTACTTTTGAAATCATTAGACAAAGTCAGCATGGATTTACGAAAGGTAAATCATGTCTGACGAATCTTATAGACTTTTTTGAGGATGTAACTAGCAGAGTGGATAATGGAGAACCAGTGGATGTGTTATATCTAGACTTTCAGAAGGCTTTCAAACTTAAAGCACACGGTATTGGGGGTTCAGTATTGATGTAGATAGAGAACTGGCTGGCAGACAGGAAGCAAAGGGTAAGAGTAAACGGGTCCTTTTCAGAATGGCAGGCAATGACTAGTGGGGTACCGCAAGGCTCAGTGCTGGGACCCCAGCTATTTACAATATATATGAATGATTTGGATGCGGGAATTGAATGCAACATCTCCAAGTTTGTGGATGACACTAAGCTGGGGGGTAGTGTTAGGTGTGAGGAGGATGCTAGGAGTCTGCAAGGTGACTTGGATAGGCTGGGTGAGTGGGCAAATGCATGGCAGATGCAGTAGAATGTGGATAAATGTGAGGCTATTCACTTTGGTGGCAAAAACAGGAGGGTAGACTATTATCTTAATGGTGGCAAATTAGGAAAAGGAGAAATGCAACGAGACCTGGGTGTCATGGTACACCAATCATTGAAAGTAAGCATGCAGGTGCAGCAGGCAGTGAAGAAAGCAAATGGTATGTTAGCATTTATAGCAAAAGGACTTGAGTATAGGGGCAGGGAGGTTCTACTGCAGTTGTACAGGGTTTTGGTGAGACCACGCCTGGAGTAACTGCGTACAGTTTTGGTCTCCAAATCTGAGAAAATACATTCTTGCCATAGAAGGGGTACAGAGAAGGTTCACCAGACTGATTCCTGGGATGTCAGGACTTTCATATGAGGAAAGACTAGATAGACTTGGCTTGTACTTGCTAGAATTTAGAAGATTGAAGGGGGATCGTATAGAAACTTACAAAATTCTTAAGGGGTTGGATAGGCTAGATGCAGGAAGATTGTTCCCGATGTTGGGAGAGGTCCAGAGCAAGGGGTCACAGTCTAAGGATAAGGGGGAATTCCTTTAGGACCGAGATTAGAAAAACATTTTTCACACAGAGAGTGGCGAGTCTCTGAAATTCTCTGCCACAGAAGGTAGTTGAGGCCAGTTCATTGGCTATATTTAAGAGGGAGTTAGATGTGGCCCTTGTAGGAAGGTAAGCTACTAATAATATAAAAGAGTATTGCAACAATTTCAGGAGTAGGCCACTCGGCCCTTCGAGCCTGCACCGCCATTCAATATGATCATGGCTGATCATCCAACTCAGTATCCTGTACCTACCTTCTCTCCATACCCCCTGATCCCTTTAGCCACATGAATGCTAACATACCATTCATTTTCTTCACTGCCTGCTGCACCTGCATGCCTACTTTCAATGACTGGTGTACCATGAAACCCAGGTCTCGTTGCATCTCCCCTTTTCCTAATCGGCCACCATTCAGATAATAGTTTAATTTCCTGTTTTTGCCACCAAAGTGGATAACCTCACATTTATCCACATTATACTGCATCTGCCGTGCATTTGCCCACTCACCCAACCTATCCAAGTCACCTTGCATCCTCCTAGCATCCTCCTCACAGGTAACACTGCCCCCCCAGCTTCGTGTCATCCGCAAACTTGGAGATGTTGCATTCAATTCCCCCATCCAGATCATTAATATATATTGTAAATAGCTGGGGTCCCAGCACTGAGCCTGGCAGTACCCCACTAGTCACTGCCTGTATTCTGAAAAGGACCCGTTTACTCCTACTCTTTGCTTCTTGTCTGCCAGCCAGTTCTCTATCCACATCAATACTGAGCTCCAAATACCGTGTGCTTTAAGTTTTCATACTAATCTCTTATGTGGGACCTTGTCGAAAACCTTCTGAAAGTCCAGATATAACGCATCCACTGGTTCTCCCTTATCCACTCTACTAGTTACATCCTCGAAAAATTCTATAAGATTCGTCAGACATGATTTACCTGTCATAAATCTATGCTGACTTTGTCCAATGATTTCACCACTTTCCAAATGTGCTGCTATCCAATCTTTAATAACTGACTCTAGCAATTTTCATCTATCCCGTTTTCTCTATCCCTCCCTTTTTAAAAAGTGGGGTTACATTAGCTACCCTCCAAACCTCAGGAACTACTCCAGAATCTAGAGAGTTTTGAAAAATTATCACTAATGCATCCACTATTTCTGGGGCTACTTCCTTAAGCACTCTGGGATGCAGCCTATATGGCCCTGGGAATTTATCGGCCTTTAATCCACTCAATTTACCTAACACCACTTCCCGGCTAACCTGGATTTCACTCAGTTCCTCCATCTCATTTGACCCCTGGTCTCCTGCTATTTCCGGCAGATTATTTATGTCTTCCTTTGTGAAGACAGAACCAAAGTAGTTATTCAATTGATCTGCCATGTCCTTGTTCCCCATGATCAATTCACCTGTTTCTGACTGCAAGGGACCTACATTTGTTTTAACTAATCTTTTTCTTTTCACATATCTATAAAAACTTTTGCAGTCAGTTTTTATGTTCCCTGCCAGTTTTGTTTCATAATCTATTTTCCCTTTCCTAATCAAGCCCTTTGTCCTCCTCTGCTGGACTCTGAATTTCTCCCAGTCCTCTGGTAGACTGCTATTTCTGGCTAATATGTATGCTTCATCTTTTGTTTTGATACTATCCCTGATTTCCCTTGTTATCCACGGATGCACTACCTTCCCTGATTTATTCTTTTGGCAAACTGGGATGAACAATTGTTGTAGTTCATCCATGCAGTCTTTAAATGCCTTCCATTGCCTATCCACCGTCAACCCTTTAAGAATCAATTGCCAGTCTATCTTGGCAAATTCACGTCTCATAACCTCAAAGTTACCATTCTTTAAGTTCAGAAACCTTGTTTCTGAATTAATTATGTCACTCTCCATCCTAATGAAGAACTCAACCATATTATGGTCACTCTTGCCCAAGGGGCCACGCACAACAAGACTGTTAACTAACCCTTCCTCATTACCCAGTCTAGAATAGCCTGCTCTCTCGTTGGTTCCTCTACATGTTGGTTTAGAAAACTATCCCGCATACATTCCAAGAAATCCTCTTCCTCAGCACCCCTGCCAATTTGATTCACCCAATCTATATGTAGATTGAAGTCGCCCATTTTTTTTGCCTTTGTTGCACGCATTTCTAATTTCCTGTTTGATGCCATCCCCAACTCCACTACTACTGTTAGGTGGCCTGTACACAACTTCCACTAGCGTTTTCTGCCCCTTAGTGTTTCGCAGCTCTACCCATAACGATTCCACATCCTCCAAGCTAATGTCCTTCCTTTCTATGGTGTTAATCTCCTCTCTAACCAGCAACGCTACCCCACCTCCTTTTCCTTTCTGTCTATCCCTCCTGAATATTGAATATCCCTGGATGTTCAGCTCCCAGTCTTGGTCACCCTGGAGCCATGTCTCCGAGATCCCAATTATATCATATTCATTAATAGTAAGATTAAACGAGAACTTACCAGTTTGAAGTTTGATCTTTATTTCATGAGGAGTTACGATAAGCGATTACGTGAGGAAGCCCGTCAGAATGCATACGCAACAATCTTCAAAGCAGCGGTGTGTTGTTGACCTGAATATAGTAAGATTGGAGAGAACTTGAGAACTACCAGATGACCTTTATGATACGAGGGTTGGGAGCGGTGGGCACGTAATCGCTCATCGTAACTCCTCATAAAATAAAGATCAAATTTCAAACTGGTAAGTTCTTATTTAATCTTACTATTTCAATTTCGGAGTCATGAGAGTGATTCTGTGAAGACTACAAAGCTCTGTGATTTCATGCCGGATACGAGTCCAGGCGTCGCATACTGCATCAATTGACCATGGATGAGTGAAAAAAGATTAATGTATTCAGCCATGACATCGTTTGTTAAAAATGCTGATGCTTTAATCATCAAAGGAGAATAATAGTGACCCCTTCCATCCTGGGGGATACTATGAAACAAATCATAAATGGAATTTGGCAAATATGGCAATGGGTTATCATAAAATGGTGGAATGTTCATTCGGTTGACCATCCTGCAGCCGCTAGGGTGTGGTCCAGTGGAACGTACATGACCCTTGCTGCTAATGTAGTAGCAGCCCTAGTGGAGTGAGATAGAAGATATAGTATCTACTTCTGCATTAGCCAAAACCCTGTTTGACCACCTAGAGATGGTCTGGATAGAAACCTTTTATGAGGTTTTTAGTAACTAACAACCATTGCTAGTGCAGATCCTCTAAGGCTCTTGGTGACCTTGACGTATTGTTGTAAATGACTGACTACAGACAACCAAAGGTCCATGGGGTATGCCATGAGAAGTAGCTTGGGACCTGACGCCCCTCTATTAGCAGATGTAGCCATCCTGTCCAGTCGCAATAACTAGTGGCTGAACCATTTGTGCTGAGATTAGCGTCATAAGCATAAACACTTTGTAAGTGAGTTTGACCAGGTATAGAGATGTAGCTGGACCCTACTGGCGTACATGGCACTGAAAATGCAAGGTCCAAATGCACAGCTGAAGACACAGCCACTATATTGCCAATACTCTTGATGAATAGAGACTGCTTCATGACAATAAGGTTGTTTACAGGTTTTTACAAGGGTTTCCAACTTGTAACTGGTCCACATACCCCATGTTTAGGAAAGAACCAGACCCACCTACCTTCATGGCTACCGGTGGTCTTATGGTAAGCCCAAAGGCCCCTCATGCGGGTTCTATTTCCATCCTTGATTGGAGAGGACTAGTAGGGTACGTGGATCCCATATTTTTCCTGAGACCGGCTTGGGCCTTGGCTTAAAGCCCTGTGCCCAGCTTGCTGGCTGCCACCAGCTTCAGTGAACCGCTTGCTGCCGATAGAGGTGTGGGGTGTATTGTCGCCGAAACGATGAGGCTGTACTTGTAGTTCGATAGCTTTAGCTCCCTCATGCAGGTCTCGCCAGTTGAATAGGCTTTACCTGAATAGCAGATACGGCGGCTGGTTTCCTGGGGTACCATGCCCCGCCAACATCACCCTTGATAGCGCTGTTCTCTGCCAGTACTTTCAGGGACTCCAGTATGTGCCATGGACATACTTCCGTGTTTGGGGTCAGTTACACACTGACCCCGACTGCTCCGTTGCTCAGAGAGGCAGTCAGTGTGCGACCCTGTACACAGGTGTTGTTGCCGCAGGCCCCGAGGAGACCTGCGCTGATGTGGCCCCTCCACGGGCCATATCCTTCGTGCCTCGTGGCATGCTCCCGGCAATACCTCTGAGCTCCAAGTCAGACAGAGCTGACCCCGACTGCTCCCCTCTTCAGAGAGGGAGACAGTGTGCAGCCCTGTACACAGGTGCTGTTGCCGCGGGCCCCGCAGGTAATATAACTCCCTCCTTGGAGCATACCATTGTGGAGCACCTCTCCGATAGGTGCTCCATGTGGGTTAGACGTCCGAAGAACGGTACTTATTGAAGGAGGGGATCCTCTCAATAGGAATCCTCCTGGCCCGACTCGTTTGAGTCATCGGGCCGTACGGACTTTCTCCGTGGCTGCCCTCCAAGTGGGTTTGCCAAGGTGCTGCCGGCACCAGTCTGAAGCCGCAGGTCATGACCGGGATTCCCCACGGTCCGTGACTGGGATTCCCTGCGGTCCAAAAAGGTTTCCCCACGGTCCCGACTTCACCCCGAAATCCAGCAGGAAACTCTGTAAGAAGAGATTCCCGCAATGGAAGCCTAACCTGAAGTTTAAAAACTTATCTTCAGGGTTAAACTTACATAGAAACATAGAAATTAGGTGCAGGAGTAGGACATTCGGCCCTTCGAGCCTGCACTGCCATTCAATATGATCATGGCTGATCATCCAACTCAGTTTCCCGTACCTGCCTTCTCTCCATACCCTCTGATCCCCTTAGCCACAAGGGCCACATCTAACTCCTCTTAAATATATCCAATGAACTGGCCACCACTACCCTCTGTGGCAGAGAGTTCCAGAGACCCACCACTCTGTGTGTGAAAAAAGTCCTTCTCATCTCGGTCCTAAAGGATTTCCCCCTTATCCTTAAGCTGTGACCCCATTGTCCTGGACCTCCCCAACATCGGGTACAATCTTCCTGCATCAAGCCTGTCCAACCCCTTAAGAATTTTGTAAGTTTCTATAAGATCCCCTCTCAATCTCCTAAATTCTAGAGAGTATAAACCGAGTCTATCCAGTCTTTCTTCATAAGACAGTCCTGACATCCCAGGAATCAGTCTGGTTACCGCTGGCTGGAACAGCGCGCCCGCCAGTCAGCGTTACGCCATGCGTCGACGTATTGACGCGTATGCATTCTGACGGGCTTCTTCACGGAATCACTCACGTGACTCCGAAATGAAATAACTATCTGCACATTCAACTCGTCCACCTCATTACGAATGCTCCTTGCATTGAGACATAAAGCCTTCAGGCTTGTTTTTAAACACTCTTACCCCTTATACAATTATGTTGAAAAGAGGCCTTTTTTGATTTTTGCCCTGGATTTGTCTGCCTGCCACTTTTACTTTTCACCTTGCTACCTATTGCTTCTACCCTCATTTTACACCCCTCTGTCTCTCTGCTCACACATTTAAGAAACCCACCACCTCTTATTCTCTGTTTATTATCTTTTTCTTCTTTCTCCCCTATATGTTGGGTCTGAGTCCTTCCCTTCTCTGCCTCCTGCCTCACACACTGACTACCAGCTTTCTCTATTTGAGTCCCTCCCCCCCAACCGTTCTAGTTTAAAGTCTCCCCAGTAGCCTTTGCAAATCTCCCCGCCAGGATATTGGTCCCCCTCGGGTTCAAGTGCAACCTGTCCTTTTTGTACAGGTCACACCTTCCCCAATAGAGATCCCAGAAACCTGAATCCCTGCCCTCTGCACCAGTCCTTTAGCCACGCATTGATCCTCCACCTCGCTCCATTTCCTACTTTCACTGTCGCGTGGCACAGGCAGTAATCCTGAGATTGTTACCTTTGCGGTCCTTCTCCTTAACTCTCCTCCTAACTCCCTAAATTCTCCTTTCAGGACCTCTTCTCTTTTTCTACCTATGTCATTGGTACCTATATGCACCACGACCTCAGGCTCCTCTCCCTCCCATTTCAGGATACCTTGGACACGTTCAGACACATCCCAGACCCTGGCACCAGGGAGGCAAACTACCAACCGGGTCTCCTGACTGCGTCCACAGAATCGCCTATCTGACCCCCTAACTATTGCCCTCCTATTACTATTGCCTTCCTCTTCTTTTCCCTACCCTTCTGAGCAGATTTCTGAGCATATTTATACATCAGCCAAGGCTCCTACCATTAATTCTCTAGCGTTCCACAATTTCCTCGGATATATCTGAACATGCCCAGGGGATTTATCTACCTTCATGTGCCTTAGGACATTCAGCACCTCAGCTGTATAATATGGACTGTCCTGAAACCATCTCCATTAACTTTCCCAAGTTCCCTCGCCTTCATGTCTTTTTCCAACTAAAAACACACATGAGGGACTCATTGAGGACCTTGCCCATCTCCTGTGGCTCCACATATAGATGATCCCTTGCTTTCTGAGGGGCTATATTTTATGTTTATTCTCTCTCGTTACTTTTCCTTTAATGTACTTACCAAATCTCTTTGGATTCTCATTTGCCAGATATCTTCTTCCTCCTTTTTGCCCTCCTGATTTTCTTCATAAGTATGCTCCTCAGTCCCAGGGATACACTTGGAGACCATATAACCATATAACCATATAACAATTACAGCACGGAAACAGGCCCTCTCGGCCCTTCCAGTCCGTGCCGACCATTTGTTTTCCCCTAGTCCCATCTACCTGCACTCAGACCATACCCCTCTATTCCCTTTTCGTCCATATACCTATGCACTTTACTCTTAAATGTTAAAATCGATCCTGCCTCCACCACTTCTGCTGGAAGCTCATTCCACACAGCCACCACCCTCTGAGTAAAGAAGTTCCCCCTCACATTACCCCGAAACTTCTGTCCCTTAATTCTCATATCATGCCCTCTTGTTTGAATCTTCCCTACCCTCAATGGGCAAAACGTATCCACGTTAACTCTGTCTATCCCTTTCATCATTTTAAAGACCTCAATCAAGTCTCCCCTTAACCTTCTGCGCTCCAAAGAATAAAGACCTAACTTGTTCAACCTTTCTCTGTAACATAGTTGCTGGAACCCTGGCAACATTCTAGTAAATCTCCTCTGTACTCTCTCTATTTTGTTGACATCCTTCCTATAACTAGGCGACCAAAATTGTACACCATACTCCAGAATTGGTCTTACCAATGCCTTGTACAATTTTAACATTACTTCCCTACTCCTATATTCAATGCTCTGATTTATAAAGGCCAGCACACCAAAGGCTTTCTTTACCACCCTATCTACATGCGATTCCACCTTCAGGGAACTATGCACAGTTATTCCTAGATCCCTCTGTTCCACAGCATTCCTCAATTCCCTACCATTTACCATGTATGTCCTATTTTGATTTGTCCTGCCAAGATGTAGCACTTCACACTTATCAGCATTAAACTCCATCTGCCATCTTTCAGCCCACTTTTCCAAATGGCCCAAATCTCTCTGTAGACTTTGAAAATCTACTTCATTATCCACAACACCACCTATCTTAGTATCATCTGCATACTTACTTATCCAATTTTCCACCCCATCATCCAGATCATTGATGTACATGACAAACAACAGTGGACCCAACACAGATCCCTGAGGCACCCCACTGGTCACCGGCTT
Organism: Okamejei kenojei; assembly: GCA_035221665.1. Lineage (NCBI taxonomy): Eukaryota > Metazoa > Chordata > Chondrichthyes > Rajiformes > Rajidae > Okamejei > Okamejei kenojei. Next base: position 48,096 of record JAVHYY010000289.1, on the reverse strand, counting down.
CCAACCTGACAAACAGCCATCCACCATTACTCTCTGACATCTCCAATTCAGCCACTGTTGAATCCATCTTGCTACTCCGCCATTAACACCCAAAGATTGAACCTTCTTAACCAACCTTCCATGGGGAACCTTGTCAAAGGCCTTACTGAAATCCATATAGACAACATCCACTGCTTTACCCTCATCAATTTCCCTAGTTACCGCTTCAAAAAATTCAAGAAGGTTTGTCAAACATGACCTTCCAGGCACAAATCCATGTTGACTGTTCCTGATCAGACCCTGTTTATCCAGATGCTTATATATATTATCTCTAAGTATCCTTTCCATTAATTTGCCCACCACTGACGTCAAACTAATAGGTCTATAATTGCTAGGTTTATTCTTTGAACCCTTTTTAAACAATGGAACAACATGCGCAGTACGCCAATCCTCCGGCACTATTCCCGTTTCTAATGACATTTTAAATATTTCTGTCATAGCTCCTGCTATTTCTACACTAACTTCCCTCAATGTCCTAGGGAATATCCTGTCAGGACCTGGAGATTTATCCACTTTTATATTTTTCAAAAGTGTCAGTACTTCCTCCTCTTTGAATCTCATAGTTTCCCATAGCTACTCTACTTTTTCCCCTTAACTCACAGAGTTCAATATCCTTCTCCTTGGTGAATACCGAAGAAAATAAATTGTTCAATATCTCCCCCATCTCTTTTAGCTCTGCAGATAGCTGTCCATTCTGGTTCTCTAATGGTCCAATTTTATCCCTCGTTATCCTTTTGCTATTAATATAGCTGTAGAAACCCTTTGGGTTTACTTTCACCTTTCTTGCCAAAGTAACCTCATATCTTCTTTTAGCCTTCCTAATTTCTTTCTTAAGATTCTTTTTACATTCTTTATACTCCTCTAGCACCTCAGTTACTCCATGCCTCCTATAATTATTGTAGATATCTCTCTTTTTTCGAAACAAGTGTCCAATTTCCCTTGAAAACCATGGCTCTTTCCAATTTTTACTATTTCTTTTCAACCTAACAGGGACATAAAGATTCTGTACTCTTACAATTTCCCCTTTAAATGTACTCCATTTCTCTTCTACATCCTTCCCATGAAACAAAGTGTCCCAATTCACTCCTTTAAAATCCTTACGCATTCCCTCAAAGTTAGCCTTTCTCCAATCAAAAATCTCCACCCTAGGTCCAGTTCTGACTCTCTCCATAATTATATTGAAACTAATGGTATTGTGATCACTGGTCCCGAAGTGCTCACCAACGCATACCTCCGTCACCTGACCTGCCTCATTTCCTAACAGGAGGTCCAGCACTGCCCCTTCTCTGGTTGATACCTCTATGTACTGCTGCAAAAAACTATTCTGTACACATTTTACAAACTCCAAACCATCCAGCCCCTTTACAGAATGTGTTTCCCAGTCTATTTTTGGAAAATTGAAATTTCCCACAATCACTACCTTGTGCTTACTACTAATATCTGCTATCTCCTTACATATTTGCTCTTCCAATTCTCGCTCCCCATTTGGCGGTCTATAATACACCCCTAAAAGTGTTGCTACACCGTTCCCACTTCTCAGTTCCACCCAAATAGCCTCCCTAGACGAGCCCTCTAATCTATCCTGCCAAAGCACTGCTGTAATATCTTCTCTGACAAGCAATGCAACACCGCCCCCTCTGGTCCCTCCAATTCTATCACACCTGAAGCAACGAAATCCTGGAATATTTAGTTTCCAATCACAGCCCTCCTGCAACCATGTTTCACTGATTGCCACAACATCGTATTTCCAGGTGTCAATCCAGGCTCTAAGTTCATCCACCTTACTTACAATGCTCCTAGCATTAAAATATACACATTTTAGAAACCCACCATCCCTTATTCTCTGTCTCATTATCTTTTTTCATCTTTCTCGCCTACATTTTGGATCCGAGTGCTTCCCTTCTCTGCCTCTTGCCCCACACCCTGACCCCTAAGCACCCCTGGGGGAGGTCTGCCCGAGTCCCTCCCCCCAGCCTTTCTAGTTTAAAAAGTACATTAACGCAATGGAAAGGAAGGACATTAGCTTGGAATGGGTAAAGCTACAAAACACTAAGGGGCAGAACGCTGTGTCAGTAGCTCCATGCGTGCCAGTTATAATGGGTGACTTCAATCTACATATAGAATCAAATTGGCAGGGGTGCCCTTGGGCAAGAGTGACCAGGATGGTTCTGAACTTAAAGAAAGGTAACTTTGAGGGTATGAGAACGTGAATTGGCCAAGATTGACTGGCAATTAATTCCGGTGGATATACCAAAGACTGCATGGATGAACTACAAAAATTGTTCATCCCCAAAAGAATAAATCAGTGCATCCGTGGATATCAGGGATAGTATCAAAGCAGTAGCCAGAAAAAGCAGGAAATTCAAAAAAAGGGCTTAATTTGGCAGGGAACATAAAAACTGACTGCGATATGTGAAGAGAGAAAGAGGTTAGTTAAAACAAATGTAGGTCCCTTGCAGTCAGAAACAGTTGATCATCAAGGATATCAATTGAATAACTACTTTGGTTCCGTCTTCACTAAGGAAGACATAAAATAATCTGCCGGAAATAGCAGGGGACTGTGGGTCCCAAGTCAGATTAAAGGCCTCCCCAGGGCCAGATAGGCTGCATCCCAGAGTACTTAAGGAAGTAGCTCAGTGATAATCTTTCAAAACCTTTAGATTCTGGAGTAGTTCCTGAGGATAGCAAATGTAACCCCTCTTTTTAAAAGGGAGGGAGAGAGAAAACCAGACCCTAACATCACTGCCTCACAAAGTCAGCATGGATTTACGAAAGGTAAATCATGTCTGACGAATCTTGTGGAATTTTTCGAGGATGTAACTCAGTGGATGTGGTATATCTGACTTCCAGAAGGCTTTCGACAAGGTCCCACATAAGAGATTAGGCATACGGTATTAGGGGTTCAGTATTGATGTGGATAGAGAACTGGCTGTAGGAGTAAACGGGTCCTTTTCACAATGGCAGGCAGTGACTAGTGGGGTCAGGGCTCAACCCCAGCTATTTACAATATATATTAAATGATCCATGACACTAAGCTGGGGGCCTGCAAGGTGACCTGGCAGATCATCCACTACCAGCCTTTCATAGCAAAAGGATTTGAGTACCAGGGAGGTTCTACTTCAGTTGTACAGGGTCTTGGTTATTGCGTACAGTTTTGGTCTCCAAATCTGAGGAAGTACATTATTGCCATTATGTCAGGACTGTGATAGTCTCTGGAATTTAGGAGATCCAACTTCAAAATTCTTGGACAGGCTAGATGCAGGAAGATTGTTCCGATGTTGGGGAAGTCCCAATCACAGCTTAAGGATAAAAATCCACTCACACAGTCTCTGGAACACAGCCACATTGGCTATATTTAAGAGTGATATCAGGTACCGATCCATGGAAAAAGGGCATGGCCTACTCCTGCACCTAATGTTTCTATGTTTAAGAATAAGGGGTAAGCTATTTAGAACGGAGACGAGGAAACACTTTTTCTCACAAAGAATTGTGCGTCTGTGGAATTCTCTGCCTCAGAGGGCGGTGGAAGCCGGTTCTCTGGATATTTTCAAGATAGAGTTAGATAGGGCTCTTAAAGATAGCGGAGTCAGGGGATATGGGGAGAAGGCAGGAACAGGGTACTGATTGTGGATGATCAGCCATGATCACATTGAATGGCGGTGCTGGCTCGAAGGGCTGACCGGCCTACTCCTGCGCCTATTGTCTATTGTCTAATGTCTATTGAGTGTGGCCCAGGCTGCTGGTTCAGCATTAAACCTGATTCACTGAGCAACCTTGGTTCTCATCAGCAAACATCAGCTCAAACATATATAACCATATAACAATTACAGCACGGAAACAGGCCCTCTCGGCCCTTCCAGTCCGTGCCGACCATTTATTTTCCCCTAGTCCCATCTACCTGCACTCATGGTCCCTTCATCTTCAGAGCCAATCAAAATCACAGTTTCCACAGTGATTCAGACCTGATTCCGTCCAGAACCAGGGACCACAGTTTAAGAATAAGGGGTAAGCTATTAGAACGGAGACGAGGAAACACTTTTTCTCACAAAGAATTGTGCGTCTGTGGAATTCTCTGCCTCTGCGTCTGTGGAATTCTACCCCTCCATTCCCTTCCCGTCCATGTACCTATCCACTTTACTTTTAAATGTTAAAATCGATCCTGCCTCCACCACTTCTGCTGGAAGCTCATTCCACACAGCCACCACCCTCTGAGTAAAGAAGTTCCCCCTCATGTTACCCCTAAACTTCTGTCCCTTCATTCTCATGTCATGCCCTCTTGTTTGAATCTTCCCTACCCTCAATGGGAAAAGCTTATCCGCGTCAACTCTGTCTATCCCTTTGATCATTTTAAAGACCTCAATCAAGTCCCCCCTTAACCTTCTGCGCTCCAATGCAGGGATTCTGCCCATGCGCGTATAATGCAAGGATTCTGCCCAATGCATATAACATAGGGATTCTGCCCACGGCTTTTTGTAATGTTTCAAAGGCAGCTCGTGCAACTTTTTAGTTTGTCCTTTGTTTATTGCTTTGATGCTGCCAATTCCCATCTACCCGATCACTTCAACTACAGCCATCAGGGTGGATCTCTATGATCAGCTCGAGCAAACACAGAATAAGTTGCTGGTGGGAGTCTCTCAGCTCCATCAGAACCTAAAATGCAGATGTACATACATCTGGACAGCTCGTTCCCATTAATTAATCAGTGTAATCATGATCAGTGACAATCACCAGTACTTTGAGCCCGTTTCTAAATGTGGCAAATTTACTGAAATGCGGAGAGGGTCTTCATTGCCCATTGGTTTTCATTCTTTCAGACCCATTTTGTGTGGTAAACATGAACCTGTTGGTGCAAAACACAGCATCAGAATTGTATTTCAATATGTAAAGCAGCTTGTTTATTCTTTTTAGTAGCACAGCTCTGCTGGGAGGCCCCCCTGCCCAAATTAAACCTGCCTGTGCAACCTGAGAGGAAGTGTAAGGAGAAGGACTGGGTCTAAATGTTCTCAGAGTTTCAGACATCTGGCAGTTACTAATAACAAATGGTTGCAGCGATTCAAGTAAATCAATGGTTATCTTTGATTCCTCATGAAGTTTTCATCCAAGTTAATGCAAATGTTAATGTAATGAAATGTAATGCAGGTTAATGTAATTAAGTGGATCTCCCTCCTCTTAAAGCCCAGAGAAACATGTGGCAGTCTGTGGCCCATGGGTGGTATTGTGAGGTTTTGATTTCTTCAATGGTTTATTTGGTTTCTGCAGGGTCAATTTGTCTGCCATTAGCAGTCATGATATTGTATTATAGAATATAATATAAATGATCTGCAGATGCTGGTTTGTACCAAATATCGACACAAAATGCTGGAGTAGCTCAACTGGTCAGGCAGCATCTCTGGAGAAAATGGGTTTGGGACGTTTCAGCTCGGGACCCTTCTTCTGTCTGAGGAGAGAGGCGAGAGAGAGAATGCAAGGGTTACTTGAAGTTGGAGAAATCAATATTCATACTGCTGGGTTGTGAGCTGCCCAAGCAAATTATGAGGTGCTAGTTCCTCCAATTTGTATGTGGCCTCAGTCTGACAGTGGAGGAGGAACAGGACAGAAAGGTCAATGTGGGAATGGGAAGGGGAGTTGACATCTTTGGCATCTGGTAGGTCTCGAAGGTCAAGGCAGACTGAGTGTAGGTGTGTCAGCAAAATGACCGCCCAGTCTGTGCTTAGTCTCGCCGATATATTGGAGTCCACACAGAACAGATACAGCAGATAAGGTTGGAGGAGGTGCAAGTGAACCTCTGCCTCACCTAAGAGGACGGTCGGGGTCCCTTGCACTCCCTCTCTCTCCGTCCCTCCACCACCCTACTCAACTTGCTAGTTTCACTGTTTGTATCCCTCCGTTATCACTTCATCCAAGCCAACAATGGACCATTGTGGGCTCCAACTTTCCTGAATCATCAATGCTGGCTCTCATTTGTTCTGTACCTTTTCGTACCTATGGTTTACCTTTCCCCTGACTCAGTCTGAAGAAGGGTCTCGACCCGAAATGTCATCTATTCCTTTTCTCCAGACATGCTACTTGACCCGCTGTGTTACACCAGCATTTTGTGCCTATTTCGGTGTAAACTAGCATCTGCAATTCCTATCAATACTCCCCCTCGCCTCTATCCACCTATCATTTGCCAGACTTTGTCCAACCCCCCCCCCCCACAGCCACCACCACAATCAATGAAGAAGAATCCCAACCTGAAACATGACGACCGTGTTCTCCAGAGATGCTGCCTGACCCATTGTTACTCCAGCACTTTATTTTTTAGCCCAGCCTTTAGTGTTTTTAGTTTGAAGTAACAAAGGAAAATTATTGGTTTTGAAAAAACCTTTATGTTAAAAAGTCATATCGGAAAAGTAACTTTCTCATTGCGAATCTGAAACACTCTCGCCCCGAAACCCCCTATTCCCCCTTTTCCCCATTGCTATCACTATCTGTACAACATGATTGTCTACAACATGAAGCTTCTTCAGAACATTATTATCACATTGGAGCAGATTTTCTGTAAAGGATCCTGAGCACTTTCCCATCAGCACTCCATAGCAGATGCAGCGCAGATCAGTACAGAGGAAAGTTTCTGCCATATTATAACATGATCATCTCCTGGATATGTGAAGTCTTGGTTAAAATAGCACAAGCTAATTCATCACCCACGCCTCAGCTATGAGATTACACAGAAAACAGCGCATAGACAGAGGACTCCATAGAACAATATAAAGGGAACCCAGTCTAAGTTTTGGTCTGCAAAAATGGCACGGCTGCAGATTAACAGTTTCTTAGAGGAAGGCCACTCATCCCAACAACAAAGACTTGCATTTGTGTTGCATCTTTTCACAAGAAAACTACTAAGTATATAAATGGACCGAGGCCACAGATGTTCAATGTTGTGGAGGTGAAGATCAGTCATTGTGATGGAAGGAGGCTGTGGTTGGCAGCTCAGCTGCCGTTCAGATTGGAGGCTGAGAGTGTGGAACCCCCCTCCCCCTTCTCACTATCTCTTTCTGCTACCCTCCCCACATTCTCTCATTCACTCCCTGCTCTTTCTCATCTTTCCCACTCCTTTCCCTCACCCCTTTTCCCTTCCTGACTTTCTCCCACACCCAAACTATATCTCTTCCCTGCTTTCTCTCGCCTCTCTTCCCCAGCTCTCATCCTATCCACACTATTTCTCTCTCATTTCCACTTTCCCCTCTCTTTCATCGTCCATCATCAACTCTGACCTCCCCACCATCGAAGGGATCTATCGCAGTCGCTGCCTCAAAAAGGCTGCCAACATCATCAAAGACCCACACCATCCTGGCCACACACTCATCTCTCCATTGCCATCGGGAAGAAGTTACAGGAGCTTGAAATCTGGCACATTCAGGTTCAGGAACAGCTTCTTCCCCACAGCCATCAGGCTATTAAACACGACATCAAACAAACTCTGAACAATAACAGCCTATTGCACTATCTCTTTATTTATGTGTATATATATGGTCTATGGGATATAGACACACTGATTTGTTCTGTATTATGCTTACAATATTGTCCTCTCTGGGACACATGACAATAAAACTCTCTTGACTTGACTCTTGACTGTTTCACCCCTCTCTTCTCTCCCCCCCCCCACCCCATCCTTTCCTAAATCACTTCTCTATCTGTCTTAATTCTTCCTGTCTCTCTTCTTGTTCCCCATTCTCCTTCTGTGCTCGGTATTTTCCCCTCATTTTGCTCTCCATCACCCACTCCCAATCTCTCTGTCAGGTGCTGGGTAGCCAGTGGTGAGATTGCCATCAAGATCTTACTGGATTTTTTAAATTTCCAGTAAGACTGGAAATTAAAAAAAAACCTGACTTGAATACAGGCAACAGCTAGGTATGGAGAGGTATATGGATAAACAATGTCAGCGGTAACAGGAATGGTGAGGAGAGAAACAGAGGTTGTTGTTTAGTTAGTCACTGCGGACAATCAGTGATTCCATAAGCAAATGACCAATTGCATTGGGTACAAGAGCAAAGCAGGAAGGTTTGCTTTGTGTAGAGAGGCCACTGGTAGGTTTGGATTGATCCTGAGCTTGAATTTAAACCCAATGCTCTTAACGTGCCTCAGTTGATGGGGAAACGCTGGGATACAAAGGGTGTGGGCTTTATGCTGCTGTTTAATAGACCTCTGGTTAGACCACATCTGGAGCTCTGGGTGTGATTCAAGGCAGCACCGCTCAGGAAGGATAGACAATAGGTGCAGGTGTAGACCATTCGGCCCTTCGAGCTAGCACCATTCAATGTGATCATGGCTGATCATCCCCAATCAGTACCTCGTTCCTGCCTTCTCCCCATATTCCCTGACTCCGCTATCTTTAAGAGCCCGATCCAGCTCTCTCTTGAAAGTATCCAAAGAACCGGCCTCCATCGCCCTCTGAGGCAGAGAATTCCACACTCACAACTCTCTGTGTGAAAAAGTGTTTCCTTGTTTCCTTTCTAATTGCCTTACCCCTTATTCTTAAACTGTGGCACCTGGTTCTGGACTCCCCCAACATCAGGAACATGTTTCCTGCCTCTTGTGTGTCCAAACCCTTAATAATCTTATATGTTTCAATATGATTCCCTCTCATTTCCAGAGTGTACAAGCCCAGCCGCTCCATTCTCTCAGCATATGACAGTCCCACCATCCCGGGAATTAACCTGGTGAACCTATGCTGCACTCCCTCAATAGCAAGAATATCCTTCCTCAAATTAGGGGACCAAAACTGCACACAATACTTCAGGTGTGGTCTCACTAGGGCCCTGTACAACTGCAGAAGGACCTCTTTGCTCCTCTGCTCAACTCCTCTTGTTATGAAGGCCAACATGCCATTCGCTTTCTTCGCTGCCTGCTGTACCTGAATGCTTACTTTCACTGACTGATGAACAAGGACCCCCAGATCCCGTTGTACTTCCCCTTTTCCCAATTTGACACCATTTAGATAATAATCTGCCTTCCTGTTTTTGCTACCAAAGTAGATAACCTCACATTTATCCACATTAAACTGCATCTGTCATGCATCTGCCCACTCACCCAACCTGTTCAAGTCACCTTTCATTCTCATAGCATCCTCCTCACAGTTCACACTTGCCACCCAGCTTTGAGTCACCTGCAAATTTGCTAATGTTACTTTGAATCCCCTCATCTAAATCATTGATGTATATTGTAAATAGTCAAAGTGAATAACCTCACAATTATCCACATAATGCTGCATCTGCCATGCATCTGCCCACTCACCCAACCTATCCAAGTCACCCTGCAGCCTCATAGCATTCTCCTCGCAGCTCACACTGCCACCCAGCTTTGTATCATCCACAAACTTGGAGATGTTACATTTAATTCCCTTGTCTAAATCGTTAATGTATATCGTGAATAATTAGGGCCCAGCACTGCGCCTTGAGATACCCCACTAGTCACTGCCTGCTATTCTGAAAAGGGCCCATTAATTCCTACACTTTGTTTCCTGTCAGCCAACCAGTTCTCTATCCATGTCAATACCGTACCCCCACTACCTTGTGCTCTCATTTTGCGCATTAATTTCTTGTGTGGGACATTGTCAAAGGCTTTTTGAACATCCAGATACACCACATCCACTGGCTCTCCTTTATCCATTCTACTTGTTACATCCTCAAAAAATTTCAGAAGATTATTCAAGCATGATTTCCCCTTCATAAATCCATGCTCACTTTGACCGATCCTGTCACTGCTTTCCAAATGTGCTGCTACTACATATTTAATAATCGACTCCAGCATCTTCCCCTCTACCAATGTAAGGCTAACTGGTCTAGAATTCTCCGTTCTCTCACTCCCTCCTTTCTTAAAATGTGGGGTCACATTAGCTACCCTCCAGTACACAGGAACTGATCCAGAGTCTATAGAACATTGGAAAATGATCACCAATTAAATCACGATTTCTAGTGCCACCTCCTTGAGTACTCTGGGATGCAGACCATCAGGCCCTGGGGATTTATCGGCCTTCAGTCCCAACAGTTTACCCAACACCATTTCATGACTGATGTCAATTCCCTTCAGCTAGATCCTCGGTCTCCTAGTGTTTCTGGGAGATTGTGTCTTCCTTGGTGAAGACAGAACCAAAGTACTTGTTTAACTGGTCTACCATTTCCTTGTTTCCCATTATAAATTCATCCATTTCTGACTTTGAAGCACCTACATTTGTCTCACTAATCTTTTCCTCTTCACATACAGAACAGTATAAAAAACTGTTTTTACAGTAAGTTTTTATATTCCCTGCAAGCTTTTGTTTTATGCTCTATTTTTCCCCTCTTAATTAACCTCTTTGTCCTCCTCTGCTGAATTCTAAATTTCCCTCAGTCCTCCGGTTTGCTGCTTCCTCTAGCCAATTTATACGCTTCCTTGGATTTAATACTATCCCTAATTTTCCTCGTTAGCCACAGTTGATCCGCCTTCTTTGGTGATTAAAGGACAGAGAACCAAGGTGGATAAATGGAGTTCAAACACAGATCAGCAGAGAGTGGGGATGGGCTGGAGGGTTGAAGAACCTGCTGCTGATCCTCTATGCATGGGACAAATTTGAACACAATCTCTGCGTGCAGCTGTTGATTTACCAGAAACACGTTTCATATTTTGACTGTCGACGGGTGTGTGAAACTGGACAGTGATGTGGGGACTATTTCCTTCACCTCTGATTTCCTGTAGGAGATGGCAGATTGTCTTAATCTGAACAGGGGGGGCTCCCACAGGGAACAGACTTGCTAAAAAGAACAAGCAGGCTGCTTGACATATGGAAATATGTTCCTGACTTAAGGACCAACACCTATAAACAATTCTTACGTTACTGAAAAGATAACCGACCAATAGGATTGACTCTGAAGACAGAGGATGATGAAGAGATGTGCTTCATGCAAGTGTGGAAAACGTCGGTCATTTTTAGAAAAACAACTCAGCATTTGGTCGGATTAAACCTCATTTTCCATTTCTCTGCCAATTTCTGAACTGATCTATACCCACTATACTTTAGAGTGCATCTGCCCACTCACCCAACCTATCCAAGTCATCCTGCAGCCTCATAGCATCCTACTCGCATATCTATACTTTAACATCCTTGCTCACTGTCCGCAGATCCCTGCAGAATTCAGCTGGTCACAGACTTCCAGTCTGAATAATGCCCTTCACCACAACCCTCTATCTTCTAACAGTAAGCCTGTATTGAAGCAGACGACAAAATCACTATGAATGCCGTGCATTGTGACCTTCTTGGGCCAACCAACCATGGAGACCTTTCACAAATGCCTTACTAAGGTCCATATAGACAACATCCACTGCCCTACCTTCATCGATCACCTTTATCACCTCCTCAAAAAAATCATTCAAGTTAGTAAGACATGATCTGCGGCATACAAAACCATGCTGATGGTTCCTAAATAGCCCATTGCTTTCCAAATGGTAGTGAATCCTATCCCAAAGAATCCTCTCCAATTGCTTCCCTACCACTGATGTGAGGCTCAACGGCAAAGCATACTTTGGAATACAAGTGGAACCAAAACATTCATACCCTGGGAGAAAGAAAATACTGAATGTCTAATCTATCAATGTCTTCCATAAATTAGTATTGCCTGTGTATATGTCTAAATGCCTTTTAATAGTAAGATTAAACGAGAACTTACCAGTTTGAAGTTTGATTTTGATTTTATGAGGAGTTACGTACGTTGGTGATTACGTGACGAAGCCCGTCCAGGCCACATGTTTGTCAATCTTCGAAGCAGCGGTATGAAATCACAAATAACAATTACCGAAGTGACATAGTAAGATGCGTGACTCGAGAACTACCAGATGATCTTTATGAGAGAGGGTTGGGCGTGGAGGGCACGTAATCACCAATGTAACTCCTCGTAAAATCAAGATCAAACTTCAAACTGGTAAGTTCTCATTTAATCTTACTATTTTACTTCAATAGAGTTCGAAGCTTTGTGATTTCATGCCGCAGATCCAAATCAAGGCGTCTCACTGCATCGATTGACTCAGGATGAGTGAATAATCAAAAATGCATTAAGCATTACATTGATTCAAATGTATTAATGGTTTACATTAATAAAGAAATCAATAGCAACCCCTGTAACTCATGGGAGGCTAAAGTGGACGCAAAACAGAATGGGCAAAACCCCGGGTCAGTAACCAGCCTATGGTAAAAAATTAAAAATCAATTCAGTTCACCATCCTGTGGTCCCGAGGATATGGTCGAAGGGCATGTCCATTGCTCTGGCCGCTGACGTTGATGCTGACCTGGTGGAATGAGATATACAATCGTCAGTGTTAATACCTGCATAACCCAGAACCTGCTGCAGCCACCTTGAAATAGTCTGATCCGACCTTCCTTTGTGTAGTTGTTTGTTGATTAATAAACAATGCAGATTCCACACTTAGGATTCTGGTGGCCTTGATATAATATAGCAAGCCTGCCCTCCCACACAGACGTGAGACCGTGGGGTATCCGAAAAATGATCTTAAATCCTGTCACCCCTGGCCTGCTCTGCTTGTGTAGACCAGAATGTAAAATGTAATGACACCTGCAGCCAATTCCATCCTAGATCACCACAGCGTTTGCAATGTTTGCTGTCATTGTGCTGATGTTAGTGTCATAACTAAGGATGTAGCTGGAACCCCTTGGTGAAGTCATGTTAACACATTTTCAATAACCAACTGCATATTCTTGTAGTGGGAGAACTTGTGTCAAGATCTCTTTAACAACTCGATATTCGGGATTGAACCCAACAGAGTAGTTCCCGTTTGTTGCAGCTGTAGTGTCTCTATAACTGAATTATTGTCAAATACCATTTAAGAATGAACTGGAAGATGTCAGTAATCTGTACCATATTAACTGTAACATTAACATTTAAAGAAATCATTTTCGATCCCCTCTATAGGAATATACTGCTTTTGTGGGTGCTATCCCTGCACTCTGCAGTGAGCACATTCATGGCTTTATGTGACAACCTGAGCCATAAGTCAATCCATTCAAAATGTGTAAGTCAATAATTGTTTTATTATGCAAAGGCCGGTCCCCTGAACCACAGTTTGAACCAGCAAGTTTTTGTTTTTTGGAATAACCGTATAACGTTGTATTATTATGCCTGATGCAGCAGGCAACATGGCTGCTTAGCCTGTCTGACAGTACAAACCCAAGCGAGGTGTTGCTGACTGTTTTAAGACCCGGCTAATGAGGCAAAAAATGGAGGAAGACAAAAGAACATTCCTCCTTTTGTAGCGAGAATGTTTTTCTCCGCACTGTTGTGCCACATATTTTTGCAATCAGTGAATGAATGAACATGAACCAACATGTCGATATTCGATGTAGCATTGAACCATACTTTCATAATACTTTGATATCCAATACCTAATCTGAACTGGATGATACACCAGTGGCAAAGGAGACAAGGTAATTATTACAGGATACTTTTACTTGATTGCCATGTGACTAACATATGTCACCATCATAGAGCAGCAACTTGAAATTGAGCATGTAGAATATGTATATTCGCTCAATAGCCCCTTACCCATGGGGTGCATCTAGTGTATATATTTAGTTGATACCAACAATTGAAGAATTGGTAACTCATGAAAATCTCCACTACCTCCAACTAGAGATGGTATTCGGAACTTCTCACCTTAGAGTCCTTTGCATCAGTTTGTAATAACTGAATTCGACCGACCAAACTACTGAAGCAAGTTCAAGTTCAGGTTCAAATAAGTTTATTGTCATGTTCAGCAATGCTGAATGCTGTTTTTTCATCATTGTGACTGAGGTAGCTTCAGCTGACAGTAGCATAAGGTTGTTAACAATGGTCTACATGTCCTTTGAGAGGTCGCTACTTTGCACAATATCAGTTCCTTGATTTGCTCAGCTGAAATACCGCTACTATATTGCCAATTACTCTTGAAGAAATAAAAGTCAGTTTATAACAGGTTGCTATTAACTCCAATCTCTTCCCACAGGGCGGAATCATAGGCTAATTAATAATTAAAGGTAAATCCCAATGACCAACGAACAGTTTATCCCATTCCGCAATGTTTTACTGTTATTAGTACAGTTATATTGTCTTTGATAACCTCTGTAATGGGAATTGCAAAGCATGGATCTTTGAGACCCTTATGAATCTGTTGTTAGTCAGGAAAATAAGTTTTCATATTCGGAAAGTTCATATGCCCGACACTCTCCATTTTTCATAATAAACATGCCACTCCGCCTTATTCCATGGGTGGTTTGCATGAGAACTTTGGCCCGATTTCCGAACCATAACTTCAAAGATAACCCTGGCCATAATCCAAACTTGCTTGGAATGCTAATACTGTACCTCAACCAGATGTTTTTATCCTTTGTGTGTTGCATAAACAAATGTAAATATTACTACTTGTGAATGGTGCACTTACCCATGTTTTGGAAGTGCTAGACCCACTTTGTTGAGTAGGGTTGGTAAGGTGCATGGAATTTCTGTGCTATCATGCTGCCCCCAGATCCAGTGAACCACCGACTGCCGATGAGCGCCTGGGGTGCGTTCTGAAACGATGACCTTTGGCCGCTGTTGGCCTTAATTGATTTGTCTGCCAGGTTTTCTTCCCCTGTTGAATAGGCCTACCTGAATAACAGATTCGGCGGCTGGCTCTCACATCCCCCTGTTGGCGCTGTTCACTTCCGGCACATATGTGCTTCAGTATGTTCTATTGACTTTTTTAGAGCCTGGAATCAGTTCTATCTTGACCTTTTGCTCTTCTCTCCTCAGAGAGGGCGATTCGTAGGCAGCCCTAACCATGCACTACCGCAGGATACCTATACTGATATGAACCCATTGGACCTATACCTGAATAGAACATTCTGCTGAGATGGCAACTTTGTTGTCAGGAAAAAAGGTACCTCTGTCATGTGCCCTTCATCCCTTGGGGTATGCCCCACGGCCAGACCCTGAGACTCAGCGTCAGCAGGATACTGGCCTGTCTTGGCCTCTGCCTCCAAGAGGGAGACCTGTAGCAGCTCTGTCAACTGGAGCTGCTGGTGCGGCCTGCAGAGGTAGAATTTCCGGCTCAACCTTACCATCAGAGTCGGGGTCAGAACTAAACTGGCCCATGGCCCGTGCCTCCTCATCTATGAAGGTGCTATCAAACAGTTCTCTACTAGATGCTGCTGGCGCCTTTTAGTTCAGGGTGGCGCTGACACTCCTGTTGGCTTGTGCCCAACTGTAGCACTGTATGCAACAGTTGCTGCATTTGGGATAGTCGTTTCAAACGCACTATCCAGCCCTAGTGAGGAATCATCCCCCGACTCCATGGGCCTTGCTATCCAGCCCAGTGGGGAATCATCCTCCGACTCCGTGGGCCTAGCAGACTTATGTGTGAACTTGAGCTGCCCTGTCCCAGGCGTTGCTGGTGCGGCTCTCCCGTAGGCCGGCAATGTTACAAATGAAACAGCCCTGTATCAGGCGTTGCTGGTGCGGCTCTCCCGTAGGCCGGCAATGTTACAAATGAAACAGCCCTGTATCAGGCGTTGCTGGTGCGGCTCTCCCGTAGGCCAGCACTTTCATACATGAAGCAGCCCTGTCAGGCGCTGCTAGCGTGGCCTGTCCCATAGGCCCGCACTATTACTGTGTAGGCTCACTAAATCCAAATTTTTAGCGTACAGAATTACCTGTGAAGGGTTAAAGCAATTTTTAACCCTTCACAGCAACTTGTGCTAAACAAGAAGAATTTCATTGTCAGGGACATATGACAATAACTTTTATGACTTTTAACTTTGCCTTTAACTTTTAACTTTAAGAAAACACTATAACATACATTAAACTTTATTTATAAGAGACAAACCCTTGTAGCCCGACTCACCCGAGTCCAAATAGGGCTGAACGAGTCCTTTCTCCCCAATTTTATTCCCTGCCTGGGGACCGACATCTGTGAGCCGCTGACCACACTGTCAGCGACTCTGGTGTTATTTCCTTGCCATTCTAAGGCATCCCCGCAGGCTGGGAGCCTCTGACTGCCTTGTCAACGGCTCCTTATCTCACAACCCGATCTTTTTGCCAGTTATCCGCTTCCGCTGTGGGACCGGGGTTTCCCCACAGTCCATAACCGGCTCACTCGTCGGGCTGTGAAACTGGCAGAAAAACCTCTGTGAAGTAAAATCATTGCTATCGTATCTGCTTCCACAACGTCCCCTTGTAATGCATTCCAGACATCAATGTTTTGTACAATCTTCATAGGTCTTATCTACTGTCATACGCCTGAGGACATCGAGCACCTCCAAGTCCATAATACTCACTGCCCTCAAGACGCCTCCATTAAATGTCCCAAGTTTGGCCCTTGTGGCTAAAGGGATCAGGGGGTATGGAGAGAAGGCAGGTACAGGATACTGAGTTGGATGATCAGCCATGATCATATTGAATGGCGGTGCAGGCTCAAAGGGCCGAATGGCCTACTCCTGCACCTATTTTCTATGTTTCTATGTTCCTGTAAAAGGACAAATGGCAATGGTAAAAGTGAGGTTGAAAGGGAAACAGGACATCTGTTCAGCTGCCATGGGAGTTGGATTGAGCAGCGTTTGTTGCTCTATGTCTGTTGGAGGTGCATGATTTGGAACTGTCGTGAGACCATTCTGAAGAAGGAACAGATGCTCCACAGAACGTCTCTCCCTGGGATTTCCTGCCATTGACCCGTCCAGCAGCACTTGGCTGCCCCCTTGACTGGGCAGCCTCCTGTTTCTCAGTACATATGCTTCTCTTAGTGTTGCACTTCCTGTTCTTGAAAACTTGGATCAAAAGACCCACGGCTGACACAGATCAAGGGGTTTCTAATAGTAGTGATGGCACACCTGCCCAGTACTGAAACTCTATTTTAATCTCTGGGAGAGAAAATTCCTGATCAGTATATAATCCTCCTTCCACCCAAGAAATTCTGGTTCACATTGATTCTTCCAAGGTTGGTGGAGGCAGAAGATTCTGCAAATTAGCTTTATCAATTCAGTCCCTTTCCCTCACTGCATGGGTTCGCTCAGTCACTCTCTCTCAGGGGGCTAACTTTACACTGCTCACAGTTTCTATGCAGCTTTCAGTCTCTCTCTCTCTCTCTCTCAGAGGGTTATCTGTATACTGACCGGTGAACCTTACTCCCTCTCTCTCAGCTTGATATCTGTACACTGAGTTGTGAATCTGTGGAAACCTCTGCAATGGCCTACTCCTGCACCTATTCTTATCTTTCTGCTCTACACTGACCAGTTTCTCCCAATCCCTCTCTCTCATGGGGATATCTGCACACTTACCAGTGTCTCTCAGTCCCACTCTCTTGGGATATTTGTACACTGACAGGTAGCGCTCTCTCTCCCTCACCCTCTCTCTCTCGATATGTGTATACTGACAGCTAGCGCATGCTCCCTCTCTCCCTCTCTCTCCCTCTCCCCCTCTCTCTCCCTCTCCCCCTCTCTCCCTCTCTCCCTTCTGTAAACAGATCGGTCTCCCTCATTCCCTCTCTCTTGGGACATCTACACTGACCAGTGTGCCACTGTCAGGGGTATATCTGTACACTCTTTCGTGGGATATCTACAGTCTGACACCATTATACCAGCCAAGCTCATCACCAAACTCGAGGGACTTGGAGTCCGTACTCACCTCTGCAACTGCATCATTGACTTCAGTTCAGCTCAGTTGAGTTTATTCTCATGTGTACCGAGGCACAGTGAAAAGCTTTTGTTGTGTGTTAATCTGTCAGCAGAAGGACAATGCATGATTACAATCAAGCCATTTAAGGGCCTGTCCCACTTAGGCGACTGCCTGCGACTGTCATAGTCGTAGCAGGTCGCTGAAAAACCGGCGACTGGACCCCCTACAACAATGTCTCCGACAAGCTACAACAACCTACCACCTAGTCGACGTCAAGCTGAGGCAAGCTACCGACAACCGGTGACACAATCGTCGCGACTTGGGACGTCCACCTACGACAACCTACGCCGACACATACGACAATCTACGACCACACAGGCGACAACCGAAGTCAACCTACGTCCGCCCGCGACAGGCCACGACTAGTTACGACTGTCAGAGACAACTGAAGACAATTCATGTCAAAACAATGGAATCACCCAGTTATAAAAGGGGATGTTTTGTTTCCAACATCTGAGGGCATTGCTCTCACAAGAAGAAGCCCTGCTGCTTGCAGCAGCCCTCGAGCTTAAAGATCAGCAAGACAGAAGGACAAGAAGGATGGGGAAGTGGAAGCCCAAGAAGAGGTGTGTGTGGTTGAAGCCCTTGTCCCTGTAGAGACCCAGGTTGGGCCAGTATGACAACCTGATGACTGAGCTCCAACAAGAAGATGAGGCTGCCTTCAGAAACTTCACCAGGCTCCCCCCTGAGCTGTTTCAGGAGCTGAAGACATGGGTTGGGCCCTCTTCTGGAGAAAAAGGAGACACTGTCGTAGCCTGGTGTAGCTAGTCGCGTCAACTGTCGCCGATGGTCGCCAGCTGTCGTAGGTTGTCGCCGGTATTATCATAACATGGCGCTGGTATGGTCATAGATTGTGTAGATTGTCGCCGATATAGGCGTAGATGGACTTCACTCATAGCATCATGACTGGCTGTTGTAGCTTGACTTGTGTGCTCTATCTACCTCATTGGAGACCCTTGAACTATATTTGATCGGAATTTACTGGTTTTATCTTGCACTGAACTTTATTCGCGTTATTCCCTTCATCATGTATCTGTTCACTGTGGATGGCTCGATTAGTTCAAGTCCAAGTGAGTTTATTGTCATGTGTCGCTGATAGGACAATGACATTCTTGCTTTGCTTCAGCACAAAACATAGTAGGCATTGACTACAAAACAGATCAGTGTGTCCATATACCATTAATAAATATATACACACATGAATAAATAAACTGATAAAGTGCAAATAACAGATAATGGGTTATTAATGTTCAGAGTTTTGTCCGAGCCAGGTTTAATAGCCTGATGGCTGTGGGGAAGTAGCTATTCCTGAACCTGCTCGTTGCAGTCTTCAGGCTCCCGTACCTTCTACCTGGAGGTAGCGGGGAGATGAGTGTGTGGCCAGGATGGTGTGGGTCCTTGATGATGCTGCCAGCCTTTTTGAGGCAGCGACTGCGATAAATCCCCTCGATGGAAGGAAGGTTAGAGCCGATGATGGACTGGGCAGTGTTTACTACTTTTTGTAGTCTTTTCCTCTCCAAGGCGCTCAAGTTGCCGAACCAAACCACGATGCAACCGGTCAGCAAGCTCTCTACTGTGCACCTGTAGAAGTTAGAGAGAGTCCTCCTTGACAAACCGACTCTCCGTAATCTTCTCAGGAAGTAGAGGCGCTGATGAGCTTTCTTGATAATTGCATCAGTGTTCTCGGACCAGGAAAGATCTTCACAGATGTGCACGCCCAGGAATTTGAAGCTCTTGACCCTTTCAACCATCGACCCGTTGATATAAACGGGACTGTGGGTCCCCATCCTACTCCTTCCAAAGTCCACAATCAGTTCCTTGGTTTTGCTGGTGTTGAGGGCCAGGTTATTGTGCTGGCACCATATGGACAGTTGCTCGATCTCTCTTCTGTACTCCGACTCATCCCCATCAGTGATACGTCCCACTACAGTGGTGTCGTCAGCGAACTTGATGATGGAGTTCGCACTATAACCGGCTACGCAGTCATGAGTATAGAGTGAGTACAGCAGGGGGCTGAGCACGCAGCCTTGAGGAGCTCCCCAGTGCTGATTGTTATCAAGTCTGACACATTTCCCCCAATACGAACAGACTGTGGTCTGTGGATGAGGAAGTCGAGGATCCATTTGCAGAGGGATGCGCAGAGACCCAGTTCTGCGAGTTTAGTATCCAGCTTGGAGGGGATGATAGTATTAAATGCCGAGCTGTAATCGATGAATAACAGCCTGACATATGAGTTTTTGTTTTCCAAGTGGTCCAGAGCGGAGTGGAGGGCCAGCGAGATCACATCCACTGTCGATCTGTTGTGGCGGTAAGCGAACTGCAGTGGGTCCAGGTTTTTGTCGAGGTAGGAGTTGATTTGTGCCTGATCAACCTCTCGAAGCACTTCATCACCACAGGCGTTAGTGCCACAGGTCGATAGTGGATTATAATCATGTATTGTATGTCTGTTGTCTGGTTAACTCGCAACTAAAGCTTTTCACTGTACCTCGGTACATGTGACAATAAACTCAATTCAATCTCAACTCAAACTGACCAGTGTCTCTCAGTCCTCTCATTGATGTGGATATCTGCACTAACTTGTGTCTCTCTGTCCCTCTCTCTCAGGGGGATAGCTGTACACTGACCGGTGAACCTTAGCCCCACTCTCCCAAGGGGATATCTACATTGACAGGTGTCCCTCTGTCTCAGGGGGATATCTGTACACCGACTTTTAACTCAGCCCCTCACTGGGGTATCTGAGTGTCCTCTTGCTCCACAAAGTGTTCAGCATTGCAATGAGTGGATGGAGCAGAGTGGGATCAATCTTTAATCCGGATCTCATCATTGTCCCTCCTCCCGCCGCCTGTTGTGGAGACAAGCATCTTTTGGGGAATTGAACTGGGTGCTGGGGGCAGGGCCAGGAAGCCGCGCCTCTGGTTTCAGTGGGTGGGAACCTGTTCAAGCCGCAGCTCCCTCTCTCTCTCTCCCTCTCACTCACAGCTCACTTCCCTATTTAAACAGCGCTGACCGCGGCTCTCGACAAAGCCCGCCTGAGCTGAAGCCGCCCATTCCTGGAGTGTCCAAGTGTGTGTCAGTGATCAGAGTGATGGGGGTCGCTGCTTATGTCTGTCTCCTTCTGGTCTGTCTGCCAGGTGGGTGTCGTCGTCCCCACTCGGGGCCGGGCTGCTTCTCGGACACTCTTTGACCCTCTGCCTCTTCAACAGTTAATTAAACTTTTTTTTTTCTCTTTTATTGGCAGGCGTTCGATCCGCGACCGGGATGGACCAGACCCCGACCGCGGTGGCAAAGCCCGGAGGGTCCGTCAAACTGACCTGTGCAACCAGCGGCTTCAACCACAGTAACTGCAACTTCCACTGGGTGAAACAGGTCTCGGGGAAAGGGCTGGAGTGGGTGGCGAGGATAAAGTATGATGGTGACAAAAAATACGCGCCTGCCTACAGCGGCCGATTCGAGGTTTCCAGGGTGAGCGGGGACGTCTATCTCCAAATGAACGGCCTGAGACTGGGCGACACGGCCACCTATTACTGTTGTGCGTGCAGCCAGCTTTACAACTGGGGTGCAGGAACCTCGCTGACAGTGACTGCAGGTAAGACCAATTCCTCAATTCCATCTTTACCAAGTTGTGTTTTGTTAATTTATGGTCTGCGCGAATTCTGTAATTCTGAACTCTGTGAGATATTTGGAACAATTGCACGGATATCCCGGAGACAGGCGGGTTTCTCCAGAGTTAGAATCTACCCAGCAACAGTACATTTCCCACCACCCCACAGGCTGTTCTGTCCCTGAGGGTTACACAAAAAGCTGGAGAAACTCAGCGGGTGCAGCAGCATCTAAGGAGCGAAGGAGATAGGCGACGTTTCGGGTCGAGACCCTTCTTCAGACTGGTCAGGGATCAGGGAAACGAGAGATATAGACGGTGATGTGGAGAGATAAGGAACAATGAGTGAAAGATATGCAAAAAAGTATCGGTGATAAAGGGAACAAGCCATTGTAAGCTGTTTGTGGTGTGAAAATGAGAAGCTGGTGCGACTGGGGTGGGGGAGGGAGATAGAGATAGAGGGAATGCCAGGGCCCGAGGGCTGAGGGAGAGGTGGGAAGGGGAGGAGACAGCAAGGGTTAACAGAATTGAGAACATTCAATATTCAAGCCCAGAGGATGCAGACTCCCCAAGCGGAATATGAGGTGCTGTTCTTTCCCTGAGTCTCGGCATCACCTGCCTTCAGTCCATCTTGTGCATGCCGACCAAGCTGGCTTTCTGGGCTCATCCCATTGGCCACATATCCTTCTCATCCATATGGATGAGTTTGGTAATTGGAATTTCTATCTGCTTCTATAGTTTCCTCTGGCAACTCATTCCAGATACTGCCTACCCAATGAGAATAAAAATGCCCCTGAAGTCCCCTTTTAAATCTCTCCCCGCGCAACTTATGCCTGTGCCCTCGTGTTTTAGAAACCTCTATCTTGGGAAAAGGCCTGTGAGCGTGCACCTTATACATGCCCCTCATTTATACTCAGTTCCCTTCCCTTTGAAGGCAGTCTGCCAAAAGCCACCTCAGCTCCCTGTCCACCTAACTCACCACTCTCAGTGAACCATGCCCCTGTATTTCCCCATTTGTCTGTTCTACAACACTCTCCAGGCTCTACCATTTACTGTGTAAGTCCAGCTCTGGTTTGATCTACCAAAGTTCAACACCCCCTCACTTGTCAGAGTTAAATTCCATTTGGCATTCCTTGGCACCCCTTCCCAACTGATCTAGTTCTTCTTGTAAACTTATGCTTCTCACTGTCCACTCATGCACTGATTTTGGGGTCATCTACAAACTTACTATCAATGTCCACTATATTGTATGGCAAACTGTTAATGTAGATAACCAACAACAGTGGTCTCAGCACTGACCCCTGCAGCAGTCCACTTCCTCCAAGCTAATTTAGCTCATGTTGGGTTCCATGTGATCTAACCTTCCACACCAGCCCACCATGCCAGACCTTGTTGAACCCTCTCAGGTTCATGAGGCACAATTTCCCAAACACAAGCCATGCTGTCCCTAATCCTTGGCCCACCCTCCCAAGGGATCTAGATCTTGTAAACCTAAGACTATCCCTAATCAGTCCGTGCCTATCCAAATACTGGTCGTTCCTGTCCCTAAGGACATTCCCACCAATGATATCAGGCTCACTGGTGTAGATCCCTGGCTTGGCCCTAATGTCCTTCTTCTATTACACTTCAGTATCAGCCACCCTCCAGTCTTTTGGAGATTAATCTGCCTGTTTCCACACTGTATTCATCTATAACTATGACTCCAGTACCTGCTCCCGCAAAGAGATCCCATCAAACACATCCAGGGCAGACAGAGCACGAGTCAAATGCAGAATAAATCTCCCTGTGTCACTGTACTGTCAGCTACAGATTAGTTACAAAGTTCCTTCTGTCCTGTCCCAATGCTCCCAGGGAAGGGGCAGCACAGGTTAAACAAGCAGTGAAGTTCCCTCTACACTGTCCCCACACACCCAGGGTACGGGTTAGTCACTGAGTGAAGTTCCCTCCACACTGTCCCCACACACCCAGGGTACGGGTTAGTCACTGAGTGAAGTTCCCTCCACACTGTTACATACTCCCAGTGCAGGGACAGAGTGCTTGACACAGTCAAGCTCCCTCTAGATTGCTCTGTCAAACACTCCTTATGTAAATGCTTCAAAACACAAAACGTTCTCTAGATTGTAAAACAAATTGATGCTGTTTGGTTCAAAAACAAAGGTTCACAATAATGAATGATTTGAACATAATGAGAGAATGTTGTACATGGTTCTAGATGTGGGTTTTAGTACACCAGGTTTTCTTTGTGTCTAGTATTGAATTTCAACATTCAGAGATCCTTAGTGAGTCAATACCTTTTAATCCTCATTGTGAATTCACTGATGCTGGTAGTTTAGATTCTGAGTCAAGTTGCTTGGTGTTTTTGACGTGAGTTTTGCTGCACAAAAGAACTGCTTTTTCCCAGTTCACAGATGGAGGAACGGCTGTAATTTCCTGCCCTCCTCCGCCAGCCGACTGGGTTTGTCCAACAAGTGCTTTGCTCCATTAACCAGGGCTGCGGGTGTCTCAGTGAATGTCAGTGGTCATTCACAGAGCACCTTTCATGGTGTCCCCGAGCCCTTCACAGACAGTGAGGCATGTTCACAGTAGAGCCGCGTTGTGAAGGAGGGACACAGCAGAATCACAAACCGCTGGTGAGGGGGAAATGTTGTCCGAGACTCCACAGATACAGTGATCCAATGGACAGGCATCAGGCCGCAATCAGACCCCAGTTTAATTCCGCAACTGTGGGATTTAAACTCTGTTCGTAATCTGGGACAGACTGGACCTGTCAGATTTCCTTTTGTTGGTAACCGGGGTTTTGCGCACTAATCCACAGTAATGATGGCCTCTCAGTTTCCCTGCTGTCCCTCAGCGGAGGAGATCTGTTGTCCTTACCCAGTCGAACCGATTTCTGACCCCTGACCCAGCAACGCGATTGGCACTAAATGCCCCCAGAATGGCAAGCCAGACGGGCAGTTTATTGCCCCTCCCCATCCCAGCATCCAGCTCCTCACCCCAGCACTAGCTCCTCACCCCAGCACCCTGTTGCTCCACCCCAGCACCCTGCTCCTCATCCCAGCACCCTGCTAGACCCAGATCCTCACCCCAGCACGCTGCTGCCAGTATGATGTGTTTTCCAGTCCCTGGCCCACCTCCTGACCACATTAGGAACATTGATCCAATTTAAACTGCACTCACCACCTACTGATCCCGGGATGGAAAACACTGTGAGCTGCAAATCTCACCGCCCGACATTATTGAGCCTCCTGCACGAAACACTCGGCAGCTCGGGCAGCATCTGTGGGGAGAGCTCTGGGGGCTAGTGGAATCAAGGGATATCGGGAGAAGGCAGGCACGGGTTATTGATTGGGGACGATCAGCCATGATCACAATGAATGGCGGTGCTGGCTCGGAGGGCTGAATGGACCTATTTCACTAGGGCTGCTGCACCTATTTTCTATGTTTCTATGAGCAGTCACCCTTTCACTTCAGTGCTCTGTCATCAAACTATTTCAGTACAGTTTCTGACAACCATGCTAATACCACTTTTTTTGTTGTTTTTTAAGTTTACATTTTTCTCCTATATATATATTATATATATATATATATATAAATTTTTAATTTAATAATAAAAGAACAGTGAAAGGAAAAAGAAATAAAGAGTGTCGGCATAGATAGACAAGCGAGTAGAAACAGATAGCGAAAGAAATGAAGAGCAGAGATGAAAAGCTAAAAAGATTGAAAGAAAAAGAGAAAGTAGAGAAAAGAGAAATTAGGAGAGATCTACCTATTTCGTATTTACCCATCCATCACCCGGTTCTGAACCATTTAATTTCTAAGGTTATGTTATGTTGCACCATATGCTTGTAAAAAGTTGATAAAAGGAGACCAAGTCTTTAAGAATTGGTCTACTTTGCCTAGTAGGAGGAATCTCATTTCTTCAAGATGTAGCGTTTACAACATATTTAAAATCCATATTTTGAACCTTGGTGTCGTTGCGTTTTTCCAGAATTTGAGGATAAGTTCTTTTGCTGTTATTAAACCGTAA
This sequence comes from Okamejei kenojei, assembly GCA_035221665.1. Classification (NCBI taxonomy): domain Eukaryota; kingdom Metazoa; phylum Chordata; class Chondrichthyes; order Rajiformes; family Rajidae; genus Okamejei; species Okamejei kenojei. The sequence continues at coordinate 22,721 of JAVHYY010000289.1, read as the reverse complement.
TTAAGAAGAGCTTCTTGGAATATAGTTAGTTTACTTCCTTCTTTCATTGATCCAAAGATAATCAGTTCTGTATTGGGGTTCAATTTTGTGTTAAATAGTTTTGTAAAAGTTCCAAAAATTTCATTCCAAAATTTATGCGGTTTTGTACAAGAGACAAAGGAATGTGCTATAGTGGCATTTTGAGTTAGACATTTGTCGCAGATGGGGGAAACATTTGAAAATATTTTATTCAGTCTAGTTTTCGAATAATATAATCTATGTAAATTTTTAAATTGAATTAGGTTATGTCTTACATTAATTGAACATTTATGTACATATAACAAAAAAAAATTTTCCGTTCGGAATTTTAATCAATAACTCTTGTTCCCAGTTCCCTTCTAATTGCCTCTGTCGTTGGTGTTTCTATATTTAGAATTATATTATATAAGTATGATATTAAATTGCTTGATTCTGCCTTTCTATTCATTCCTTCCTCTAATAAATCTTGGGTTAGAGTTTGATATCCCTGTATATATTTTTTCAAATAATCTTGAATTTGAAGATATTTAAAATATCGATTACTTTTCAAATTATATTTTAGTTGTAATTGTTGGATTCATAAATGTTTTCCCATTTCATACATATCTCCCATCATTTTAATTCCTATTCTTTCCCAATGGATACACGTTTTATCAATAATAGGTGGTGTTGTGGATAATGAAGTATTATAGGTGGTGTTGTGGATAATGAAGTATTATAGGTGGTGTTGTGGATAATGAAGTAGATTTTCAAAGTCTGCAGAGAGATTTGGGCCATTTGGAAAAGTGGGCTGAAAGATGGCAGATGGAGTTTAACGCTGTTAAGTGTGAAGTGCTACATCTTGACAGGACAAATCAAAATAGGACGTACATGGTAAATGGTAGGGAATTGAGGAATGCTGTGGAACAGAGGGATCTAGGAATAACTGTGCATAGTTCCCTGAAGGTGGAATCGCATGTAGATAGCGTGGTAAAGAAAGCCTTTGGTGTGCTGGCCTTTATAAATCAGAGCATTGAATATAGGAGTAGGGAAGTAATGTTAAAATTGTACAAGGCATTGGTAAGACCAATTCTGGAGTATGGTGTACAATTTTGGTCGCCTAATTATAGGAAGGATGTCAACAAAATAGAGAGTACAGAGGAGATTTACTAGAATGTTGCCAGGGTTCCAGCAACTCTGTTACAGAGAAAGGTTGAACAAGTTAGGTCTTTATTCTTTGGAGCGCTGAAGGTTAAGGAGGGACTTGATTGAGGTCTTTAAAATGATGAAAGGGATAGACAGAGTTGACGTGGATACGTTTTTCCCATTGAGGGTAGGGAAGATTCAAACGAGGGCATGACATGAGAATTAAGGGACAGAAGTTTAGGGGTAACGTGAGGGGGAACTTCTTTACTCAGAGGGTGGTGGCTGTGTGGAATGAGCTTCCAGCAGAAGTGGTGGAAGCAGGATCGATTTTAACATTTAAAAGTAAAGTGGATAGGTATATGGACGTGAAGGGAATGGAGGGGTATGGTCTGAGTGCAGATAGATGGGACTAGGGGAAAACAAATGGTCTGCACGGACTGGAAGGGCCGAGAGGGCCTGTTTCCGTGCTGTAATTGTTATATGGTTATATTATATGGTTAATAATAGATGGTTTGAATGAGGGATTATTAGCTATTGGAGAAAGAAGCGATAAATTTCTTAATTTTAAAGTTAATTTAATTTGTTTCCAAATTCGTATTATACTGTGAGTAATTGGATTCTTCTTGTATATTATTGTTCAGTTTCATCAGGGAAAGAAGGATCGCTCCTATATAGTAAGGGGAACAATCCTCTGGCATCCTGTTCCATATACCCACCACCCTGTGTGTTTTAAAAAGTTCCCCACACATTCATCTTACACCTACAGTGGCTTGCAAAAGTTTTCATACCCCTTGAACTTTTCCACATTTTGTCACGTTACAACCACAAACGTAAATGTATTTTATTGGGATTTTATGTGATAGACCAACACAAAGTGGCGCATAATTGAGAAGTGGAAGGAAAATGATACATGGTTTTCAAATTTTTTTACAAATAAAAAAACTGAACAGTGTGGCGTGCAAAAGTATTCAGTCCCCTTTACTCTGATACCCCTAAATAAAATCCAGTGCAACCAATTGCCTTCAGAAGTCACCTAATTAGTAAATAGAGCCCACTTGTGTGTAATCTAATCTCAGTATAAATACAGCTGTTCTGTGAAGGCCTCAGAGGTTTGTTAGAGTACATTAGTGAACAGACAGCATCATGAAGCCCAAGGAATCTGAAACCCGGCTGTGGTTGTGGCTCACATTGTAGCCTCTGGCTGGCAGTGCTTTCTTCAGGCTGCTGCCACTGACAGGGTGCACGGTCACCATGGGGCACCCTCTCCTCTCACCAGCTGCTGCTTCCAAGGTGCAGTATGTTGGTGACTCCAGGGAGAAGGAGGAGGAGATGGCGGTGGAGGGGGAAGAGGCAGAGTGGACAGAGCGAGGGGAGGAGATGGCGCTGGAAGGGGGAGGGGGAGGGGGAAGAGGCAGAGTGGACAGAGCGAGGGGAGGACAAGGGGGAGATGGTGGTTGAGCAGGGAGGGAACAAAGTGAAGAACTGACAGGTTGAAGCAGCAGCAGGTGGGAGGGGAGGGAGCCTCATGGTGACCACGCACATCCTGTCGAGGACGGCAGCTTGAAGAAAGCGTTCATCTCGGGGGCTCCGTGAGCCGCAACAACAGCAGCATCACGGACCATACAGTGGGTGAAGAAGGGCTCACTTGCGAGTGGGGGGGTGGAGTTGGAAGCCGGGGCTCTAAGCGGTCAGGAGCCATGCGTGGCAGGGTGGTATTGGCAGCTCGATCCGCTATATCCAAAATCTGTTATAAAGGGGTCCGTTAAAACGAGGGGTTACTGTATATCAATTCCCTGACTCATGAAGAGCTTTTTTTACCAGCCTATTTACCAGTGACAACGCTTCCTGGGATCTGTGTACCTGTACTCCAAGATCCCTTACTTGTACAACACTCCCCGGGCCCAGCGTGAGGAAGGTCTACAACAGGCCAGATCCAGCACCATTTGGCCCGGTGGTTGTGGATATGGTCCATCTGGCACCGTACCATGTGCTTCCTGACCTGGGACACATCACCCACAGCACAGGCCGCTTTGTCCCTCTGGTTGGCAGAAGTTGCCTCCCCAGTGGCCGGTGTGAGATCAGCATTTCACTGCTTGGTCATGCACAGTGTGAAAGGGATTGGGAAAGGAACCATTTCTCTGCTCTGCCTGGCCGTCTCTCAGCCTGAATCACCTGCATTTACTCAACAATCAGCACGAACCTCAGTTAAGTCAAGTCGTCAACTTTATTTGTCACATACAGGCACGGAAATCGCTATTAAATATGGAGGGGACAGGGACACACAATTTCTTGGCATGCGCAGTCTCACACGCACACACGCGAGGCTTCGGAGGCTCAATCCAGCGCTAAATGCAGCTCAACTCTGCCTATCTCGCCAGGTTAACCTACAGCCCTGCCTGGACTGACGGGACACCAGCGCTGCTTCTCCGCGCAGGTTGTAAACCTGGGCCATATTTCCCCCAAGTCCAGGCAGGGCTGTAGGTTGATCTGGTGGGACAGGCAGAGTTGAGCTGAGCTAGGTCCTACAGGGGGGTGAGCGTAGTTCCCATAGTGCGTTCGGCCGAAAGCACTACTCTCTGCAGCGCCTTCCTGTTGCACACGCTGGTAATAATCCATTTACTACAGAACCAACTGTTAATTTATTTACATTTCAGAGGTTGAGACCTTGCCTTCAGTCCACATCACCTCTCCCTGCAACACAGAATCTGGCCAAGAGATCAGCGTCCTCTGTCTGGTCAAGGACTACCAGCCTGCGATCATCAGTCAGACATGGTCCACCAGCACTGGGGACATCACCACTGGATTCACAAAGTACCCACCAGTGTTGGGACAAAACGACAAGCACACAATGAGCAGCTTGCTGCGAGTCCCTGTGGAAGATTGGAATAGGAAAAACATCTACTACTGCAAGGCAGGATACAAGCCGGACAGCATGGTGATAAAACAGATCCAGACACCTCAAGGTCAGTATGAGACTTTGTTGTCTATTTAAAGCTGACAATAGAACTGAAGTGGAAGCCTTTAGGGCCTGTCCCACTTGCGTGACTTTTTTGACAACTGCCGGCAATCGTCATTGAAAGTCCAGCGGCGACCAGAACAAGGTACGACTCTTTGGGCGATTACTCATGACCATACAGGCTTCACCCCGCGACATGTCACCCAAAGAGTCGTAGCGTCTTTCTGGTCGCCGCTGAATTTTCAACATGTTGGAAATTTTCGGCACCCTATGACGTGGGACAGGCCCTTAAGTCGAACAATGTAGGAGGAAGCGAATTAATTATTTTGCTCATTTATTCTCCTCCTATCAGCCAGAGTGCTGCTGCTCAAGGAAAAAGACAGTGAGAATTTACGTGGAAGGGAATAATGGTGGGTGGGTGGGGGAGGGGGGGGGGTTCACGGAGGAAGCATCTCATCTTGATCTGCCTCCATTCTATCCACTGCTTTGTCTAATTCCTGCAGCTCTCTACCACCCAAACACATTCCCTCCAGATCAGCTGCTGTGCACAGAGCCACGCCTATAGTGCCCATGCGCAGTGTGGAGATTTAAACCTTCCTTACTCTTCCTGCACTTTTCCCTCAACCCTGCAGCCGACCCCTCACCAAGTGAAATCCAGTCTCCTTGTGAAAATGACATAAATCTGCTTCCACTCACTTGCTGTCATATAACAAAGTAAATTTCTCGTCCATCTGACCTCCTTTCCCATTGAACTTAAAGTTGTGTAGGAAGGAACTGCAGATGCTGGTTTAAAGCGAAGATAGGCAGCTGGAGTGACTCAGCAGGTCAGACAGCATCTCTGGTGAAAAGGAGTTGGTGACGTCTCTGGATGAGACCCTTCTTCAGACTGAGAGTTGGTGAAATGGAAAAGAGAGATTTAGACGGTGATATAGAGATATAGAAGTAAGTAAGTTTATTGGCCAACTATTCACATACAAGGAATTTGCCTTGGTGCTCCGCCCACAAGTAACAACATGACACACAGTGACAGTTACTAAATGACTCCGAAAACACTAAACATTAATAATAATAATTAAACATTAATGATAAAACACCATTGATCAAGCATGTGAACCAACAAAATACCAGATCAAAGGGAGGCTACAGATTTTTGGCTGTTGAGTAGAGCAACTACTCATGGATAAAAACTGTTTTTATGTCTGGCTGTGACAGCTTTGACAGTCCGGAGTCGCCTTCCAGAGGGAAGTGATTCAAAGAGTTTGTGGCCAGGGTGAGAGGGGTCAGAGATGATCTTGCCCGCTCGCTTCCTGGCCCTTGCAGTGTACAGTTCATCAATGGACGGAAGGATGCAGCCAATAACCTTCTCTGCTGATCCGACGATTTGCAACAGCCACGTGCTTGGTGGCTGAGCCAAACCAGACCACAATGGAGAAGGTGAGAACAGACTCCACGATGGCCGTGTAGAATTGGACCATCATTGCCGGTGGCAGATTGTGCTTCCTCAGCTGCCGCAGGAAGTACATCCTCTGCTGTGCCTTTTTGACTGTGGAGTTGATGGTGGCCCCCCACTTAAGGTCCTTGGAGATGATGGCTTCCAGGAACTTAAAAGACTCCACAGATGTGACTGTGGTGTTGTTGATGGTGAGGGGAGGGGAAGCTCTCCTAAAGTCTACAATCAATTCCACTGTCTTAAAAGCATTGAGCTCTAGGTTGTTGCGATGGCATCAGGACGCCAGCTGTGACACTTCCTGTCTGTAGGCAGATTCCTCCCCGTCCTGGATCAGTCCAATCAGGGTTGTGTCGTCCGCAAACTTGAGAAGCTAGACAGAGGTGTCTGTGGAGGTGCAGTCGTTGGTGTAGAGGAGAGGGGAGAGTACGCATCTTGCGGTGCTCCTATGCTGAGGGTTTGCGGGTCCGAGATGTGCTTTCCCAGCCTCACATGCTGCTTCCTGTCTGTCCGAAAGCTGGTGATCCACCGACAGAGGGGTCCAGGCACAGTCAGCTCGGAAAATTTGGAGTGTAGTAGCTCTGACACAATGGTGTTGAATGCAGAGCTAAAATCAACAAACAGGATCCTCGCTTAGGTCCCCTGGCAGTCTAGGTGCTGTAGGATGAAGTGCAGGCCCAGGTTGACTGCATCATCCACAGATCTATTGGCCCGATATGCAACTGCAGAGGATCCAGCCAGGGGATCGTGATATTTTTCAGCTTGGCCAGGGCAAGCCTTTCAAGGGTCTTCATGACTACAGAGGTCAGTGTGACAGGCCTGTAGTCATTAAGACAAGTAATCCTTGCCTTTTTGGGTACAGGGACAATAGTGGAGACTTTGAAGCAGGCAAGGATAGTACATGTTTGCAGGGACTCGTTAAAAATGTATGTATGGACTGGTGCCTGTTGTTTGGCACACAGGGGGAAACATTGTCAGGTCCTGGAGATTTCCGGCTTTTCTGTCTTCTGAAAAGCCTCTCCACCTCCTATTTTTATTGTTGGTGAAGTGATGTTGTTCAGCAAGGAGGGTGTGGGTAATTGGGTGTGAAGTGGTGATTGGAGAGGGGTGGATGTAGAAATATAGAAAATAGGTGCAGGAGTAGGCCATTTGGCCCTTCGAGCCTGCACCGCCATTCAATATGATCATGGCTGATCATCCAACTCGGTATCCTGTACCTGCCTTCTCTCCATACCCCCTGATCCCTTTAGCCACAAGGGCCACATCTAACTCCCTCTTAAATATATCCAATGAGCTGGCCTCAACTACCTTCTGTGGCAGAGAATTCCAGAGACTCACCACTCTCTGTGTGAAAAATGTTTTCCTCATCTCAGTCCTAAAGGAATTCCCCCTTATCCTTAGACTGTGACCCCTTGTTCTGGACCTCCCCAACATCGGGAACAATCTTCCTGCATCAAGCCTGTCCAGCCGCTTAAGAATTTTGTAAGTTTCTATAAGATCCCCCTTCAGTCTTCTAAATTCTAGCGAGCACAAGCCGAGTCTATCCAGTCTTTCCTCATATGAAAGTCCTGACATCCCAGAAATCAGTCTGGTGAAACTTCTATGACAAGAATGTCTTTCCATAGGATTAAATCACATAATGGTGAATTGTTAACATAGCCTAAAGATATTAATGAAAGATTTATGCAATATTATAAAAACTTATACACTGCGAAAACAACAGATAATAAAATAGGAATTGAAGCATTCTTAAAAAAATGTAACCTGAAAGGGTTGGACTCACAAAATATAGAGTTACTGAATGCTGATATCACGATAAAAGAAATCCAAGAATCTATCAGATCATTAAAAAAGGGTAAAAAACACCGGGACCAGACGGCATTGGCTCGGAATTTTATAAAATATTTTATGATCAGATTGTACCACGTTTGAAATTATTATATGAACATATATATATATATATATATACAGCAAAAACTACAGAAACATTAAATGAATCTACTATAACACTTTAACCTAAAATAAACAAAGACTTGGATGAACCAGGGCCATTTAGAGCAATAGCTCTTTTAAATACTGATCAAAAGATATTAACTAAAATATTAGCACAAAGGTTAAGTTCAGTTGTTAATAAATTAGTTCATCCTGATCAAACAGGATTTATACCAAAACGATACTCTTCATATAATTTGAGACGGTTATTCAATATTATACTCGAAAAGAGATATTAATAAAGACCTAGCAGTTATTTCGTTAGATGCAGAGAAAGCCTTTGATCAAGTGGAATGGCCTTATTTGTTCTCGGTTATGGAAGCTTTCAAACTGGGAGAAAAGTTTATTACCTGGATCAAATTGCTATATACAAATCCGACAGCTAGAATAATAACAAACCAAATGTTATCACCTAAATTCAATTTATCTCGAGGTTGTAGACAAGGTTGCCCTTTATCCCCTTTACTGTTTGCACTGGCAATAGAACAGCTAGCTCTGAGGGTGAGATCACATCCGGAAATATATGGATACGATACTAGAGACACTAAAAATAAAATTTCTTTATACGCTGATGATGTATTACTTTACATCACAAAACCAGAAACTAGTATTCGTAATTTGTTAAAATTAATAACTGAATTTGGATCCTATTCAGGATATAGTATTAACTGGAATAAAAGTGAACTTATGCCAATAACGGTAAATAATTTACACATATTACAACAATTCCCTTTTAAGATAACAAATGAAAAAAATAAATATCTTGGAATTTTCGTAACAAAAAGATTTGACTCATTATTTAAAGCTAATTTTCCATTATTGAATAAATTAAATAAGAATATCTTATATTGGAAAACTTTACCTATTTCAATGTTAGGTGAAATTAATATAATAAAAATGTTTTTTTCTTCCACAATTATTATACCTTTTCCAATAAATCCCGATATATCTCCCTAAAAATGTATTTAAAAAGGTGGACTCCCTAGTCACTAACTTCATTTGGGATTATAAGAGCCATAGAATAAATAAAAAACGTTTATGTAAATCAAAAATAAATGGAGGTCTAGCACTACCAAATTTTATGTTTTATTATTGGGCAGTTAACATTAAAAATATGAATTTTTGGTTAGAAGAAATAGATAACCAATCAACTTGGTTAAATATGGAAAAAGAAGATTGTTCTCCTTTTGAAATTAGTTCTATAATATTCGCTAATATAGAAACATAGAAACATAGAAATTAGGTGCAGGAGTAGGCCATTCAGCCCTTCGAGCCTGCACCGCCATTCAATATGATCATGGCTGATCATCCAACTCAGTATCCCGTACCTGCCTTCTCTCCATACCCTCTATTAATCTAGCTAAGAAAACGTATAGTGAAAACCCAATAATAGGAAGTGGAATACGTATTTGGAAACAAATAAAGAAAACATTAAAACTAAAATCTATACCACTATCTCTTAGCATTGTAAATAATGTTACGTTTAAACCTTCAATAATGGATAAAGCTTTTTTACAATGGAAAAATAATGGAATTATTTCATAAATAATAGATTATCGGTGATCTCTATAGGGAAAACTCCTTCCTTTCATTTCAAGATGTACAACAAATTTATGGACTACACTCTAAAGATTACTTTAGATATTTACAAATTAGAGATTATGTTAAAGCAAATACGCAAGAACTCAGAAATAAAAAGACAGAAATATTAGATGAATGTTTAAATAAACATTCGAATACAGAAAAAATGATTTCATATATATATTCATACATATATATATTTCATATATATATATATATATATATATATATATATATATATATAATATATATATATATATATATATATATATATATATATATATATATATATATATATATATATATATATATATATATATATATATATATATATATATATATATATATATATATATATATATATATATAATAAATAATATCTTATTGGAAGGTGATGTTCCATCAACAGAAATACATAGACAATCTTGGGAAAATGAATTATGCCAAACTTTAAGACCAGAAGTATGGGATGATAGTTTACAACATATACATCATTGTTCGCTAAACGCTAAACACTCTCTTACACAGTTTAAAATACTACATAGACTATATTATTCAAAATCCAAATTACATAATATGTTTCCAAAAGTATCCCCCATATGTGATAAATGTCAACATTTAGAAGCCAATTTGTCACACTCATTTACAAACTGTATAAAAATTACAAAATTCTGGACTGAAATATTAATAGAATATTGACTGACCTTGAGGGGGATACGACATATATTGCCTGAAGTAGATTCATATTGCCCGAGTCGAAGACGAGGGCAATATGGATCTAGTGAGGACAATATATGTCGTATCTCCCGAAAGAGGACAGTCAATATTGTTATTATTACCCATTATCAGACATCTAGAGGAAAATCTGAACATCTCATATGATATGAATGTATCTATACATTTTGCAATATGCATTGCAACATTGTAAAGAAGGGTACTAAAACCATTGCAACATTGTAAATAAGGGTACTAAAACAATGTAAACATTTATGTTTCATTTATGTAATTTATGTCATTCATTTATGTGACAATGTGAAGGTCGAAGTTTTAAAACGGGAACCTTTTCTCGCAACCGGCAGCCATTTTTTTTTTTTGAGAATAAATTTTAAATTTCCCACGCAGCGTGACGTTGCCGTCACGCAGCGTCACGTTCCCGGATGTGAGACCAGGGGAATATAAGGTTATATTCCCCGCTGTTTAAACAGGTAAACTCCATAGGGGTTGGCTAGAAAGGGGAATATAAGAAAATATTCCCCTGTTAGCCCTGCTGGCAGTAAAAAGGAAGGGAATATAATTTGGTAAAACCATACCTCAGATGGCTGATATGGGTAATAATTAGGATTATTTCGAATGTTGTTAATATAACATTGACACCTGATTCAAAAGCTTAATAATACTAGGAATACTGGAAACAGAACAATTAGTAACAACGAATCAAATAATTTTTATTGATTATGGGTTAATAATTGGGAAAAGATTAATATTAAAATTTTGGAAAGGCCCTACATCCCCTACAATCAAAATGTGGAATACAGAAATGTCGGAGACTCTTCATCTGGAGAGATTGTGGCTTGTCCTAATGGACAGGTTAGATCTCTTCAGAGGGATATGGTCTCCATATATTGAATATTTACAGAGTCATAACGGCTCGGTACAAGGGCTTGACTGAGGCCTGAATATTAGAATGGATGAAGAAATATATATAATAAATCATGCCTATATCTCCAATGACGGATTAATGATTAACACTCCATTCGCTTTCATATTTTCTTCATTATTTATCTCTATCTTTTCCTACTTTATAAAAAAATAATTAAAAAAAGCGTATAGAAGCATACAGTCTTAAATTTTAATATTAATAATAATATCAATATTATTAATATTATGAAAGTGTATAATATTATGAAAGTATATAATGATTTTTCGTTTATGTAAAACATTGTAACTTTCATAAATATGTTTCTATAATAAAAAATTTAACAAAAAAAAACAAAAGAATGTCTTTCCTCAGATTTGGAGACCAAAACTATATGCAATACTCCAGGTGTGGTCTCACCAAAACCCTGTACAACTGCAGTAGAACCTTCCTGCTCCTATACTCAAATCCTTTCGCTATATTTGCTTTTTTCACTGCCTGCTGCACCTGCATGCCTACTTTCAATGATTGGTGTACCATGACACCCAGGTCTCGTTGCATCTCCCTTTTCCTTATCTGCACCATTCAGATAATAGTCTACCCTCCTGTTTTTGCCACCAAAGTGGATAACCTCACATTTGTCCACATTATACTGCATCTGCCATGCATTTGCCCACTCACCCAGCCTATCCAAGTCACCTTGCAGCCTCCTAGCATCCTCAGCTACCCCCCAGCTTAGTGTCATCCTCAAACTTGGAGATGTTGCATTCAATTTCCTCGTCCAAATCATTCATATATATTGTAAATAGCTGGGGTCCCAGCACTGAGCCTTGCGGTACACACCTGTCACTGCCTGCAATTCTGAAAAGGACCCGTTTACTCCTACCCTTTGCTTCCTGGACCCAGTCTTTGCAGACTGAGGCCAGGCTGTGAGTGGGTGTGAAGTGTTGGTTGGGGTGGGAAATGTTCCAGTCTTTTCATACTGGAGTCTTGCCTTAAATAGGTGTGAAGTGGTGAATGGGAAGGAGAGGGTGCGGAGTCCATTCTTTGCAGACTGGAATCTGGCTGTGTTGGTGGGGGAGGGGGTACCAGGGTTACGTTTCTGATTTTCAAACCTGCAGTAAAACTTATTCAGGTCGTTGGTCAGCTGACGACTGTCCAACGAGTGGGGGGGCTTTCCTCTTGTAGCTGGTCATTTCTTTGCAAGCCCTTCCAAACTGAAGAAGAGTCATTAGCTGAGAACTTGCTCCTCATCTTCTCAGAGTACCTTTCCTTGGCAGCTCTTATTCCTCTTCTCAGCTTGTACTTGGCCTGCCTGTAGAGGTCTGCATCCCCGCTCCTGTAGGCCTCCTCTTTAGACTGTCGGAGCTGTCTGAGTTTTGCAGTGAACCAGGGCTTGTTGTTGTTGAACCATGTCCGGGTCTTAGTTGGAATGCAACTGTCCTCACAAAAGCTGACATATGATGATACAGTGTCCGCATACTCATCAAGGCTTGTGGTTGCTTCCCTGAACACATTCCAATCCGTGCAGTCAAAGCAGGAGTGTAGGTTCTCAATGCCCTCGCTTGTCCACCTTTTCGTTGTTCTGACCACAGGCTTAGCAGTTTTGTTTCTGCCTGTAGGTCGGAATAAGGTGAACTAGACAATGATCAGAGAGACCCAGAGCCGCCCGGGGAACAGAGCGATATGCGTTCCTGATTGCCGTATAACAGTGATCGAGTGTTCTCTCCCCTCTGGTGGGGCAGGTAACATGAAGTCTGTACTTTGCAAGGTCACGGCTGAGGTTAGCTTTGTTAAAGTCCCCCAAAACAATGACCATGGAGTCCGGGAAGTCACTCTCTACCCTCATTACCTGATCAGTGAGTTGCATTTGCGCCTCACATACGCAGGTTTGTGGGGGGAATGTAAACTCCAGTGAGAATAAAGGAGTTAGATTCCCTCGAGAGCACAGGGGTTTGCAGTTTATAGAGGGGGATTCTAGGTTGGGAGAGTAGAAGTTTGACAGTACCGCGATGTCGCTGCACCAGTCCTGGTTGCTATAGAAGCGTACTCCACCGCCTCTTGGTTTCCCCACTGCCTCCACTTTGCGATCCACTTGTGAAGTTGGAAGCCAGCCAGTTGCAGCGCGCTGTCTGGGGTCGACTCACAAAGCCAGGCCTCGGGCAGCGGCTCGAGAGAAGTCCTTGTTTGTCCGATGCAGGAGTTGCAGTTCGTCCAGTTTGTTCTTGAGAGAACGACGTTTTGCCAGGGTAAAATGCTCGGGAGTGGTGTGAGTGATCCTCGTCACCGGAGTCGGGTGAGTGCTCCAGAGAGCCTCCCACGGGTCCTCCATCTCAAGACAGCCCCGCCAACGAGTACGTCCCAAATAATCCAACGAATGAGCGAAATCCGGAACGATGTTTGGAGGTCCCGTATGTCCGATGTTTATGAGTCCCTCTCTAGTGAAAGTAATCTTTGTAGGGTTTTCACACACGACACAAACGAACAAACACATACAAAACAGCAAGGATCAGTACACCATGGCCATGGAGAGCAGGAAACATCATCGGAGCCAGCAGCAGCAAGCTAATGAACGAAAGATATGCAAAAAAGTAATGCTGATAAAGGAGGCATGGCCATTGTTAGCTGGGGGGCTAGGTGAAAACCATTAGATTATTATCTAAATGGTGTCAAGTTGGGAAAAGGGAAGTACGACGGGATCTGGGGCTCCTTGTTCATCAGTCAATGAAAGTAAGCATGCAGGTACAGCAGGCACTGAAGAAAGCAAATGGCATGTTGGCCTTTATAACAAGAGGTGTTGAGTATAGGAGCAAAGAGGGATCCCTTCTGTGGTTATATAGAGTCGTAGTGAGACCACATCTGGAGTATTGTGTGCAGTTTTGGTCCCCTAATTTAAGGAAGGACATTCTTGCTATTGAGGAGTGTAGCGTAGGTTTACAAGGTTAATTCCCCGGATGGCGGGACTGTCATATGCTGAGAGAATGGAGCGGCTGGGCTTGTATACTCTGGAGTTTAGAAGGATGAGAGGGAATCTCATTAAAACATATAAGATTATTAAGCGTTTGGACACGCTAGAAGCAGGAAACATGTTCCCGATGTTGGGGGAGTCTGGAACCAGGGGCCGCTGTTCAAGAATAAGGGGTAAGCCATTTAGAACGGAGACGAGGAAACGCTTTTTCACACAGAGAGTTGTGAGTCTGTGGAATTCTCTGCCTCAGAGGGCAGTGGAGGCCGGTTCTCTGGATACTTTCAAGAGAGAGCTATATAGGGCACTTAAAGATAGCAGATACAGGGGATATGGGGAGAAGGCAGGAACGGGGTACTGATTGGGGATGATCAGCCATGATCACATTGAATGGCGGTGCTGGCTCGAAGGGCCGAATTGCCTACTTCTGTACCTATTGTCTATTGTCTATCGTCTAAAACGAGTTACAAACAAAGTAGAGGTGACGACACCCTAACGTTGTGATTGCCAAACCTCCTGCCAGTAGAAAACAGTTGTCTCATCTGTTCCTGCTCACTGGAACACGGTGATGGCCATGCTGTTCCTGTGTCTGCTCCAGCACACACTGAGATCACGGATGGTCTGTACGCCCCTTACCCACCTCCACCCTTATCACTGCAGAGTGGCCCACACTGCTGGGGAAGCCGTGGGTTCTAACCCAGCCTCCCAAATCGCAGCTCTGACCAGCATCTGACTGTGGGACCCACCATATCAACACATCACCGGCATATCACCAGCATTGTGGGGAGGGCTGGAACTGGGGCACTTGTCCCAGATGCTGGGAGAGTGGAAGTCCTACACTGTGGCTGAAGGAATCATGTAAATAACAGATATTAAATATGTTACAGCTCCACAGCTCATCCCCCTTGTTCCATCCCCGGAGGTTCTCCACAATCAAACAACTGCTGTCGCTGGGCTGCATGAATATCCGGATTCTTCCCTGACAATATTAAAGTTTCCTGGAAAAAATCTGGACTTAAATCAAGTGGGCGTCGATTTCTCTCCCATCCACTCAGGGAACTAACGGTGGATTTGAAACAGTTGCTTACCTGCCGTTTGCGTGTGGAGGAATGGACCAATAAAGCAGGAATATACTTGTGAAGTGACCCACGCACCTTCCGGCTTCAGCGACAGGATCAACATGAGATATCAAGAGGGTAATGGTGGTCTGTTAATTTACTTACAGTATTAAACAATCTTACTGACATTTCCACCAAATTCCTGTCCCTTAGATCAGTCCTGTTGAGCGATATATTATGTTCAGGATTTGGCTTTTGCAATTAAGTAAGCCAATACTTTCCATCAGTAATTCTAACTCATTCTACAGGGCATGGAGAGAGGAAGGTCACCAGTGTGTTTACTCTCACTCCTCTAGTTGTCTTTATGTGCAGTATGTGGTAAGAAAAATGGAACAGTGAATAAACCACAGGTCCCATCCGATATCTGGAGAATATCTCACTTCCCTTCTCACTGTCTTCATTGTGTTAGTTTCTCCAAATCCATCCACTTCCCACTGTTTCCGGAGAGTCTGTTCTGTAGATTTCCCTTCATTGAAATGTCGGTGCCCTGGTATTACTTTTGAACTCATCTCCACCCTCTTTTAAAGTGTTGTTGATCATGGACAAAGTGATGCAGTTTATCGTGGTCAGCATAATCTCATGCTGATAAAAACTTAGGACAACAGACTGGGAAATATGTGGATTCTCCTGTTTTCCTCAACACAGGAGGTGAAAATCTCTTAACATTTAAACCAATGAATCTTCCAATTCCAGGTGGAGAATGTCCCGCTGTAATAATTCGAAATGTCTGCCGAAGTTCTTCTACCAGAGTAATACTCAATGTGACATTCTCAGACGGTTCTAACCCGGCCAGTATCATTGTTGGGCAGGAAAGTGTGAAATAAAGTAACTGGCTGCGTATGGAATTTGTCATTCTATTATTACAACCCATTTATAAGATCCGAAATCCAACGAGCAACCGAGAGCTAGCTGATCCGCTTGCCTCGTGGCTTGGTTCGGCAACTTGAGCGACCCTGGAGAGGAAAAGACTACAAAAAGTAGTAAAAAGCACTGCCCAGTTCCATCATCGGCTCTGACCTTCCTTTCCATCGAGGGGATCTATCGCAGTCACTGCCTCAAAAAGGCTGGCAGTGTCATCAAAGACCCACACCACTCATGGCCACACACCATCCTCCCCTGCTACCTTCAGGTAGCAGGTACAGGAGCCTGAAGACTGCAACGACCAGGTTTCGGAATAGCTACTTCCCCACAGCCATCAGGCTATCAAACCTGGCTCGGGACAAAACTCTGATAACTAAATAACCCATTATCTGTTATTTGCACTTTATTAGTTTATTTATTCATATGTGTATATATTTATATATGGTATATGGACACCTGAGCTGTTCTGTAAGTCAATGCCTTCTATGTTCTGTGTGCTGAAGCAAAGCAAGAATGTCATTGTCCTATCAGCGACACACGGACAATAACTCACTTGAACTTGAACATTTTGGTGAAAAACCGTGGTTAGCACAAATTGCCACAGATTTTATTAGCCCACCTTCCGGACACAGACCTCAGTCCAAAAGGAGAAACTCGGGGAATGCAAGGAATGCTACAAGGAATGGACTGTGTTTGGTTATAATCAGCAAGGGTAAGCAATACAAAATGTTCTTGTAGGTCGATACAGTATTTGACACACGGAGAGTAGCCATACTCTGCCAAGTTTCATATGAGGCGATGTCCCCCCTGACACCGCGATGGGGAAATACACCACGGTCACTGATATGGACGGGATTTGAGCTATCTTGCAAAACCACATGTGTGACATATCACATTGCATGATTAAAACATAGAACATAGAAAATAGGTGCAGGAGGAGGGCATTTGGCCCTTCGAGCCAGCACCGCGATCATTGTCGATCATGGGATCGTCCACTATCAATAACCCGTGCCTGCCTTCTCCCCATATCCCTTGACTCCACTTGCCCTAGAGCTCTATCAACTCTCTGTAAAAATCCATCCAGTGACTTGGCTCCACTGCCCTATGTGGCAGGGAATTCCATAAATTCACAATCTCTGTGGTGTGAAATTTTTTTTTTCTCACTCGGTCTTCAATGACCTCCCCATTTATTCTAAGTGTGGCCCCTGGTTCTGGACTCGCCATCTTTGGGAAACTTTTTTCCTGATTCTAGCTTTCCAGTCCTTTATAATTTTATATGTTTCTAATAAGATCACCCCCCTCACCCTTAAAACTCCACGTGGAATACATGCCTAGTCTTTTCAATCTTTCTCATTGACCGTCCGCATCCCACAGGGATCAATCTCGTGAAACATACGCAACACTGACTCAATCACAAGGATGTCCTTCCTCAATATGAGGAGACCTAAAACTGTACTCTTACTCCAGATGTGGTCTCACCAGAGCCCTTAACCGCAGAAGACCTCTTACTCCTATACTGAAATCCTCTTGTTTTGAAGGCCAACAATTTCCATATTGCTTTCTTCACTGCCTGCGTACCTGCACGCAACATTCAGTGACCGGTGTACAAGGACCACCCTGGTTCGCCTGTACCCTTACCTAACCTACCCACTGAGTTATTCTGCCCCCTTGGTTTTTGAGTGGATAACCTCCACATTTCTCTATATTATACTGCATCTGCACGCTTCTGCCCCTCACTCAACCTGTCCAGGTCACCCTGCAACCTCCTAACATCCTCTTCACAGTTCTCACTGCCACCCAGCTTTGTGGTCATCCGCAAACTGGTAGTGTTGGCTCCTAATTCCCTCGTCCAAATCATTCATATATATATCAGTTGGGGCCCAAACCACGAGCCTTGGCGGCATCTCCCCTCGCCACTGCCTTGCCATTCTGTATAGGACTGTTCACTCCTACTCTTTGCTTACTGGGTCTGCCAACCAAATTTTCTATCCATGTCAAACACCCTACCCTCATACCATGTTTTGCTCTAATTTTATGCACCATTCTCCCGTGCAGGTCCTTATAAGGTTTTTGAATGTCTAGATACACTACATCCATGGCACCCTTCATCCATTTTGCTTGTCACATCCTCAAAAGTTTCCAGAAGATTAGTCAAGCATGATTTCCCTTTATTAAATCCATGTTGACTTGGACTAATCCTTTTACTGCTATCAAATGCACCATTATTACCGCTTTAATAATTGGACTCCAGCATCTCCTTTCCCACACCAAAGTAAGGTCTAACTGGTCTGTAATTCCCGTTTCTCTCTGATCCTTTCTTGCAAAGTGGAATATCATTAGTATCCACAGGAACTGATCCTGAATCTATTGAACATTGGAAAATGAATCCACCAATGGTCCACTTTTTCATATAGCCCACCTCCCGAGGAGCCTGGATGCAGACCATCAGGCCCAGGGGATTTATCATCATTCGGTCCCATTAGCTACCCAATACAATTTCTCGCCTAATGAAAATGTCTTTCAGTTCCTCTACCCCCTTATATCCTCTGTCTCCCAGTTCATCGGGAGATTGTTTGTGTTCTCCGTAGTGAAGGACATGATCGATGTACCCTATTCAACTCTTTCTGCCATTTCTTGGTCCCCCATTAATAATTTCACCGTGTCTGCCTTCAAGGGATCCTCATTTGACTTTGCTACTCTTTTTTCCCCTTAAAATTTCTAAAGAAGCTTTTACGGTCCTTCTTTATATTCTGGCCAGCTTCCCCTCATTACTTCTTCTTTTCAGCCCGTATTGCCCGTTTTGTTTCCTTTCTGTTGTCCTATGTATGTTTCCCAATCCTCCGGCTTCCGGCTACTCTTTGCTGTCTTTACATCTTTTTTTTAGTTTTTATTTATCCTGAAACTACTTCTCGTCAGCCACGGTTGCCTTCTTTACTTCCCTTAGAATCTTTCTTCCTTTTTGGAATTTGAAATAATCCTGCGTCTTCCGGTTTATGCCAGGATTCCTTTCCATTGCTGTTCCACCGTCATTCTGCTCTAGGATCCCTTTCCAGTCTTACTTTGGCCAGCTCCCCTTCATGCCTTCATTTAGTCCCCTTTGTTCCTGCATCACTGCCACTTCCGATTTAACATTCTCCTTCTCATATTTGCAGATTAAAACTAATCATATTTTGATTCCACTTCCTCCAAGCGGTTTCCTTTACCTCGGAGTTCTCTTATCGTATCGGGTTCATTGGACAACCACTAAAACCAGAATTGCCTTTTTCTCTGGTCGGCTCCTTTACAAGCTGCTCTATGAACTCCATCTCTGGAGTGCATTTCTACAAACTCTCTTACTTTGGGGGTCTGGATAACAACCTGATTTTCCCAGTCTACCTGCATTATTGAATTCCCCCATCACACAGTGGCATTACCTTTGTTACATGCAGTTTTTTAAACTCCTTTGCTGCCATCGTACACCCTACATTCCAGGCTACTATTTGGGGGTCTGTAAATAACACCAATTAGTGTCTTCTCTGCCTTTACAATTCCTCAACTCAATCCACCAGTGTACTCTTCCTGTTCATCAGTCCCTATGTCTTCCCTCGCAAGGGTGGACTGATTCCATCCCCTTCGAGAGCTAGCCCTCCTCTGCCACCTGCCTGGTCCTTTCTATAGGATGTATAACCTCTGAATATTAAAAGTTCCCAGGCCTGATCATCCTGCTGCTCGTCTCAATAATCCCCCATTGTCATATCTACCAACCTCTAACTGAGCCTCATCTACTTTACTTCTTATACTTTGCGCATTTCATATACAATACTTTTAATTCTTACGCTTCTCACCTTTCACATCGATCCCTTATTACACTTGGCCTATTCTCCTATCCTTGTGAGCTTCCTTTCCGTTAATCTGGTGTCATTAACCATCCCTTTACTCTTTTCCCGTCCAACCCATCCCTTGACTCTCCCATTTAACACCCCACCACCCTTATTCAGTTTAAAAACCACCAGTGGTAGCAGTGGCAACCTGCCTGCCAGGAATGGCTGGTCCCCCAACAGTTAAGATGCAATCCGTCCCTGTTGTACAGTTTCCCCCTTACTCCAAAACAGATCCCAGTGAGCTAAGATCTAAATCCCTAGCCCCCGGCACCAGTTCCACGCCACACATTCAGGTTCCCGTATTCTCCCTGTCCTGACTCTCGCCCAGCACGAGGAATTGGAAGCAAACTGGAGATAACAACCTGGTGGTCCTGCTTTTCAGCATTTTTCGAGCTCTCTTCTCTATAGTCACGGCTGCAGAATATTCTCCCTTCTTTCGTCATCGTTTGTTGCTGACATGCACTACATGTCGGCTGTTTCAACTTCGACCTGAGGATTTTCTGCACTCTATCCGTGACATCCGGGATCCGGCACCAGGAAGGCAGCACACCATTCTCGATCCTGTCTGTTGCGCGAAAGTAACCATGTCCGTACCTCTCACTAATGGAGTCACAAGATTCCACAAAAACAAGAGTCACCAAAACAAGAATTTTCCCACATAGCAAGAACAAATGTTCACTGTTAATAATAGGCTTACAAATGTCTGTGCCACTGCAACAAACTGTTCATCCACTCTATATCACGCACTAACTATTTGTGAAAGGAATTGTCGCCATTTTGCTTAAAGTAGGAGGATTATGAAATGGACTACATCATACATGACAATGTTTTGTTCCTGTCAGAACAGACACAGTGTATGGACCTCTGCTTCTACGCAGCTGAAGGCTTTGATCTCAGTATCACTGAAAAGTTTCAAGTCTGACATACACGTAATCACCCTCCACCAAAAGTGTTTGAGAGCAAAAAAACAGACTCATGTGGCCCAAGTGACTGAGTGTGTAAACAGTGCACTCACGAGTGTGAGCTGAGTGGTACTAGGACTCATGATGCTGCCTTCAGAAGAAAGTGGCAGTGCAGTCAGTCAGGGGCATGAATGATTATTTCATTCTCTTCCTCGCATTGTTCTGAAGTGAAACGGGGAAAGTAATCTAATGCAGAATTCTTCATCCCAATCTGCAAGAGGTCGAGGGGGACCTTGATACCTCTAAAACCATTTATGATTTTGCTCTGCTGTCGCAGGGAGAGTCAGCCACTAATTTATTTCAGATAGTTTTCCATCTTGCGAGTGAGTTTTGGTGCTTGTGAGAAAACAGTGCAACATACACAGCAAGTGGTACAAAGGTGTAAGGAGTGAGGCTTACGAGTGTCCAGAGTTGGAGAAAAAGAATGCCACCTTTACTGTAAGGTTGTGTTTATGGGCAAGTCAAGGTCTCTTTTATTCTATTAGCACATTTAAAAAAAACAAACTCTCTTTGACCATAGTGCTTTACTGGGGTGGAGGTACTAACGTTATACAACATTGGTTCATAGATAAGGTACATGCAAAATACATACATATAGCCCTCCCTAGAGGATGTCAGGAAAGGCTTGAGAGTAAAGGATGAGTTTTAAGTCTCGACTTGAAGTGTTGATGAGAGGGGGCATGTTCTGATGGGAAGAGGGATGTGTTCCACAGTCTAGGAGCTTGCCAACAGCAAAAGGCGCGGTCCGGTCGCCCTGAAGCTTATGCCTAGACCGCGGGATCCTTCAGTAACCCCATGTCGGCCGATCTGAGGGCATGGAGGTGGTTTGGTGGTTGTGAGCGACTTTTGAATTTGTAGGTGGGGGCCAAGCCCGTTTAAGGGCTTTGTAGACATAAAGGAGGATCTGAAATTTATTCGGAACCGCACAGGGAGCCAGTGGAGGAGAGGCCAGAGATCGGTGCAGTGATGTGGTCCCTTTTGTTGGTTAGCCGTCGGAGTCCCGCTGCGGCGTTTTGGACCTGTTTGCAGGCGGATCAGGGGAAGATTGGCTGTAGTGACCAGTGTAGAGGGAGTTGCAGTAATCTAGGCGCGAGGAGTAATGTGTGGATGAGCTTTTCGAGGTCATCAGAAAAGTTCTCGCGATGGTGGACGCTATGGTCGAGTTAAGACTGCGATATCAGCATGTGACATTTTAAAAACTGAGGGAATCCAGGCTGGCCCCACAGGGTGAAATAGTTGCTTTTCTCATTCATGTTGCTCCGTGTTACTAATCGGATGCAGCAGGGGTTCCAGCAAGCACCATATCAATTGTGCCCTGACATGTTCAGGCTGATCATGGGTGGGAAAGAGAGTCAAATCCCAGTTGACGGCTCCTTAGTTCTGTTTTTTCAATCATAAACACCCAACTTACTTTTTAACACGAGTTTTTTCTGCTACCTGGTTTGCAATAATCTAGCCAGTGTATTGTTTGATTGCCATTGATCAGTCTTTATGTGATGACATAAACGTCTTCAAGTTATTTTATAGACAACTGTTTGGATTTTCTTGCCCTGGCTTTCCATAAAGAGGCCTGAGCCACTTACGCAATTTTTTTTCAGCGGCTGCCCAGCCCCCGTCACAGTCGCAGAGCTGGTCACCGAAAATTTCCAACATGTTGAAAATTCACGGCGACAGAAGGATGGCTACGACTCTTTGGGCGACTGATGAGTCTACTCACCGACCATACAGGCGACATGTCGCGGGGTGAAGCGGTATGGTCATGGTAGTGCCCCCCTATGAGTAGTCCTTGTTCTGGTCGCCGCGGAATTTTCAACAGTGTTGGAACTATTTTAGAGGGACGGACCTGCAAACGTTCTACGGCGGGGTTGCGGCAGTCGCGTTCGTTGTAAGTTGGGACAGGCCCTTTAGTAACAGCTGGTCTCAACTAAAATTCTGAACTTTTCCATTTATGATCCCACAGTATGGTCCCGTCTTCATTCCTAAAACTGGCATGAAAGTGATTTGGATCAACAAGACCCGCTTAACGCTGGTGGGTTCAGTGATCTGTAGTGATCCGAGCAGGTCATTCTTACCTGGAGGGTGGGAGGAAGGAGAGAAGTGAGGAGTTGTTGTGGACCCGTACACGAGCCATGAAGGCACCCGAAACGCAGGATCGTGAGCTCCGGACCAAGCGTGGAGGAGTGGACCAGCGGGGTGGGGT
>JAVHYY010000288.1:45000-76485 GCA_035221665.1 Okamejei kenojei | reverse complement strand
TACTGAACATTCCATTATAGACAACATCCACTGCTTTATCCCTCCATTCACTTTTCCTAGGTAACCAGCTTCAAAAAATTCTCATGATAGTTTGTCAAACATGACCTTCTAGGCACAAATCCATGTTGACTGTTCTGCATCAGACCTTGTTTATCCAGGATGGCTTATATATATTATCTCTAAGGTTCCTTTCCATTATTTGCCCACCACTGATGGTCAAACCTAACTGGTCTATATTTGCTAGGTTTATTCTTTGAGCCCTTTTTAAACAATGGAACAGCATGGCGCAGCAAGTAGGCCAATATCCGGCCACTATTCCGTTTTCTAACTGTCATTGCAAATATTTCTGTCTTCAGTCCCTGCTATCTTTTATACACTAACTTCCCTCAATGGTCCTAGGGAATATCCCTGTCAGGTCCTGGAGACTTATTCACACTTTTTTATTTTTCAAATGTGGTCAGAGTTACTTGCTCCTCTGTGAATATCTTCATAGTTTCCATAGCTACCTCTTACTTTTTTCCCTTACCTCACAGATGTTCATTATCCTTCTCCTTGCTGAATACGAAGCCAAGGGGAAAATAATTTGTTCAATATCTCCCCCGATCTCTATGCACGCTCTGCTGATAGCGGCCATTCTGGCTCTTCTAATGAAGTCTTTCGAAATGCATCCATCGTATAGCCTTTTGTAGTAATATTGCTGCTAGAAAAGTAGAAACACTTTTGGATTTACTCTTGAATCGTTCATTGCCGAAGCGGTCCCTAGTTGGTTCTTGGACCTCCACCACTCATCTCGGTTGAATATTCTTCCTTTTCTCCTAAGGATTGATCCATGCCCTTTTGATTTGGGGTAGTGTAGGGTAGGAAAACACCACAAACCTATAGAGAGTCTTCGTATTGGCCGGCGAGGAGTACAGCCTTAATGTCTATCCTTTTCGTTACACATTGAAAGTCCGGACTTCCCAGGAATCAGTGATGGTTGAACCGGCGCGGTGCAACCCTCTCTATGGCCCAAGAATGTCTCTTCCTCAGATTTGGTGACAAAACTGTCCGCATGACTAAGGGGTGATTGATGTTCTCACCAAAAATCCTGTACAACTGCGGTTAGTACCTACCTGACTCCGATACTCAAAATCCTATCACTATGTAATTGCTAAACTGTACCATTCGCTTTCTTCCAGCCTTGCTGCATCTGCATAGCCTAAATTTCAATGGGCTGGTGTACCTGGTCACCCAGGTCTCGTTTGCATTCCCCTTTTCCTAATTTGCCAACATTCTGGGATAATTGGCTACCCTCTGTTTTTGCCACCAAAGTGGATAACCTCAAATTTATCACACAATTATACTGCATCAGCCATCATTTGTCCTCTCACCCAGCCCGTTACAAGGTTAGTGGCTTTCTTCCAGTCTTACAGTTCTCCCAGTATCCTTCTCTCATGTAACTCTGCCCACAAGCTTAGTGTCCATCCGCAAACTTGGCGATGTGGATTTCAATTCCTCTCCAATCAGGCAGAGTTCAACACGTTTCTGTGGGCCGGCGTGTTGTTTTGGGGCAACTGTGACTTATAGTGTGCCACTTGTCTGTGTTGGGTCCCCTACACACGCAGGAGGCGCGCT
The DNA here is from genome assembly GCA_035221665.1 of Okamejei kenojei. Classification (NCBI taxonomy): domain Eukaryota; kingdom Metazoa; phylum Chordata; class Chondrichthyes; order Rajiformes; family Rajidae; genus Okamejei; species Okamejei kenojei. The sequence continues at coordinate 74,871 of JAVHYY010000288.1, read as the reverse complement.
CGCTGGTCACGATATCACACCTCTTCATCGATACTCCATTCGTCCGATCCCGTCCTCAAGCGGTTTTGAGGTTGTCCACTGCGTTCGGGGCAGGTATGTATGGGGTCGTCAATGTACTGAGTGTTGAGCCTAGATGGTTCTGCTGACTTCCACTGGTCTCTCCGTCTCGTCTTGACCAGGCAGCCTTAGAATGTGTCAACCGTGTTTCGTGCAGAGCAATGCCTCTTGGCATAGGGGCGGCCGTGGATCGAAGCACACGGCTTGTTGTGGTGGTTCTCTGTGACGACTGATGGAGGAGGAGGGATTCACTTGGTTCTGCACGTGCGTTGCCATTTGAAGGATGAGGGCCAGTGTGTGCTTCGAGTCTGATGTTGGCTGGGGTTGATGACCGCGAGGTACGGGCAGTTGTTTACTGGGTATGGCACGTAGGCATCGGAGACAATGTCACGTCCGCAGGGCGCTGTTATATTGAGGGGCAACATTTGGCTTCATTGGCAATGAGGGGGCTACGGCACCAGGCCCGGGCCGCAGCTTACTCTAGCGGCTTCGCGAATTCCAGCTAAGGACAAGATTAATGGCTCTTCATCCAAAAGTCTGTACAAGCTTCGTTTTATACTACAGACGGTCCTAATTCCAACATCATTTTACTTCATCTGGTGCCATTTGGAGCACCATGATGGAAGACCATTTGAAAGACACATTAAATTGACTAACGTTTTAGTTGTCTTCCGAAAATTATTCTTGTAAAAAAAAATGGGCTGCTGTGCTGAAGCTGTTGCAAGATTTGAGATAGAATAAGGCTGACATTGCAAATATATGAGTTCCTAGCCCTCCTCTTTGGTTTCCCTTATCTGGCTACGGATCTTTCACTCCAGATTCTAGACAGATGTGTGTTAGAGCTGAATAATGAAAATGTATAATTACACTAACTTTCCTTTGTGCTATTGAAATGGAGAGCCGAGAAGCAATCTTGTGTACGTGTAGCCGGTAGCAAAAACAAGTTTTGTAAAATCATCTCATCAAGTGTGCTCTTGGCAACTCCCGTCCGGCTAATGATTTAATGATTGCTTTAGTGGCCCTTGTAGTCACCTTTTAACTATGGTGTTGCTGTTGCTTCTTTAGGAGGGAAACATTGGCCTACTGGATGATCTTTGGATATCTTCAGAATTCAGGTTATGCTATCAATAATGTAAGAAAATGCCAAACATCTCCAGTAATGATAAGACATAGTGGATTATCTGCCTTCATGCAATCTGTAGCCCGTAGGGCAACAGTCGCACACCTCCCCACTACTTCAGAGATAGTTCCTACACTTGGCAATATCGTTTGGCCACTGTTGTGTTTTCATTGGTTTCATAGATTTGATTAGATTAGGAAAGCTAATGGTATGTTAGCATTCATAGCGAAAGGATTTGAGTGTAGGAGCAGGTAGTTTCTACTGCAGTTGTACAGGGTCTTGGTGAGACCACACCTGGAGTATTGCGTACAGTTTTGGTCTCCAAATCTGAGGAAAGACATTCTTGCCATAGAGGGAGTACAGAGAAGGTTCACCAGACTGATTCCTGGGATGTCAGGACTTTCATATGAAGAAAAACAGGATAGACTCGGCTTGTACTCGCTATATTTTTAGAAGATCTCTGAAGGGGGGATCTTATAGAAACTTACAAAATTCTTAAGGGGTTGGATAGGCTAGATGCAGGGACAGATTGTTCCTGATGTTGAGGGAAGTCCATGGACATGGGGTCACAGTTAAGGTTAATAAGGGGAAAAAGTATTGTCTTTCTCAAGCTGTTACCGAGATGAAAAAACATATTTTTCACACGGCTGAAAAAGTGTAATTGTGAATCTGTGGAATTCCCTGCCCAGAAGGTTTATATGGTTTAAGGAGAGGCAGCATGTATTTCGAGTTTTAAGGGCAATTTTCTTATGTGCGAGGAGTTTCTACAGATGCGCACTCTGTGGCTTTAAGGTGGGGGGTTTAGGGTGGGTATGGAGGAAGGATCAGGTGGGATAGAGAAGGGAGGGTAGCATCACATGATTGATGGATGCAACTTCATCCAGCACATGATCATATTGAATGGCGGTGCAGGTTCGAAGGCCGAATGGCCTACTCCTGCAAACACTATTTGCTTATGTTTCTATGATTGTCCTGGACGATGACACGTTGGCCTGGCTCTCGCCTCAACGGGAGCTGCAGTCTAAACGACACACGTTCCCAGAAGAGAAGATATCCTTAGCTCGGGCGGCAGTTCAGACTGTTATTTAATATGGTGCTAGGGGCCAGACTTTTCCTCTCTCTCTGTTAATACATTGTTTTTAAGATTAGTATATAACCAAGCTTCTAAGATTTTCCCAGACTTTATTCTGATGGGGAACGAATTCTATTTTAAATTTGACTGCATTCTGTTTTTTTTTTTTTTTTTTCAGCAAATCTCCATTTTTAATTTACGGACCCCAAATTAACTCTTTCACAGTGAGGTCAGGATAAACTTGCTTTATTTGTTACGCAAGGCACAAATGCGTCAAAATGTCCTTTAAAAAACACTTAAAATTGCCTTAAGAAGGATAACTGCGGATGCTGGAAAATCGAAGGAAGACAAAAAATGCTGAGAGAAGAAACTCAGCGGGTGATAGGCAGCATCTATGGAGCGAAGGAAATAGGCCCCCCCCCCCCCCCCCCCCCCCCACCCACCCCCCCCCCCCCCCCCCCCCCCCCCCCCCCCCCCCCCCCCCCCCCCCCCCCCCCCCCCCCCCCCACCCCCCCCCCCACCCCCCCCCCCCCCCCCCCCCCCCCCCCCCCCCCCCCCGTTTCGTGTCGAACCGTCTTCAGACGATGTGATGGAAGAAGAAAGGAAAGAGGTGGAGCCAGTGGGCTGAGAGCGAGCTGGGAATGGGAGGAGAAAATAGGGAATACCTTAAATTAGAGAAGTCAATGTTCATACCGCTGGCGTGCAAACTGCCCAAAGGAAATATGAGGTGCTGCTCCTCCAATTTGCGGTGTTCCTCACTCTGGCCACGGAGGAGGCCCAGGACAGAAAGGTCGGATTTGGAATGGTAGGGAGAGTTGAAGTGCTGAGCCACCTGCAGATCCCTACCACCCATCGCATCACAGATTCTCCATCCTGCCATCTGCGAAGAGGTACAGGAGCATCAGCTGCAAAACCAGCAGGATGCTCCTCAGCTTCTTCCCGCATGATATAAGACTGATAAACGGACTTTCCCCCCCTGCCAAAGTATCGCACACCAACCAACTACCTGGACACGCTGAAGCAGAGCCATTGTCGTGCCGCTGCCGATTGGAACTCATGATATATGTATTTTTATTTTTATTTCTATTTAATTTTTACCGCACACTGAATGGACACTGGTTGAGCAACGTTTTTTCGTTTCCTCTGGGTATGTAAGTACTCAGGAAATATGATATTAAAGATATACAACACAATACAATATACAATATCAGGTTGGTTAATGCAGACCGAGCGGAGGTGTTCGGCGTGTGTGCGTGAGTGTGTGTGTGTGAGAGAGAGGGAGTGTGTGTGAGAGAGAGAGGGACTGTGTGTGTGCGTGAGAGAGAGAGAGAGAGAGAGAGAGAGAGATTGAGGGGAGTGTTTGTATGTGTGAGAGAGCAAGAGAGAGGGAGTGTGTGTGTTGTGAGAGAGAGGGAGTGCGTCTGAAAGTGAATGTGTGAGAGAGAGCAAGATAGAGAGAGGGAGTGTGTGTGTGAGAGAAAGAGAGTGTCTGTGAGAGAGAGAGAGAGGGTGCGAGAGAACAAGAGAGAGAGAGGGAGTGTGTGTGCGCATGTGAGAGAGAGGGACAGAGAGAGGGAGTGTGAGAGGCAGGGAGCGAGAGAGGGTGTGTGTGAGAGACAGAGTGCGAGAGAGGGAGAGTCATGAGGTGAGGAGCGAGAGAGGGATGTGTGAGAGAACAGGGATCGAGAGAGAGTGTGATAGAGAGGAGGGGGGCACGAGAGGGTGGAGTGGAGATAATTTGTGTATTCTTGTGTATTCCCTCATGGGGGGAGAGGAGAGAGAGAAGAATGTATATGTGCAGCTTTAAGGGACATTGGCCAGGTAACATTTGGAGTATTGCATACAGGTCACTCCATTACAGGACTGATGTGGAGGCTTTGAGGAAGGTGCAGAGATGGTTAACCATAATGGTTTAAAAACAAGGAACTGCAGATGCTGGTTTACAACATAAAGGACACAGAGTGCTGGAGTAACTCCGCGGGACAGGCAGCATCTCTGGAGAGATGGAATGGGTGACTGAAGTAATTACACAAAACGTCACCCATTCCTTCCACCATTTTGTGTCTCCCCAAACAGCGGCTATCTATCCACGTGGCGGTGTGCCAGCAGGCTGGAGGAGCGGGCAAAGGCCTTGCCACAGAGCGGGCAGGTGAAGGGGGGTGCTGGCCGGTGTCGACTCGCTGGTGCTCCAGCAGGTGGTCAAGACGGGTGAACCCTTACCACAGGACGGGCAGGGGAAAGGATACTCAGTGCTGTGGGTATGCTGGTGCGGCCACAGGCAGGACATGCGGGTGAAACCCTTGCCACACTCAGCGCACACATAGAGTCTCCGGTGTGTATCCGCGGGTGCTCCCGCAGCCCCCATGCTCTCATCACAGTGGGAGCAGCTGCTCGCCGGCGTGGGCCCGCTGCTGCTGCCGCAACCACTGCGAGCTGTCAAACTCCTCACTGCAGCACGGGCAGTCAGAGGGCTGGCCACTGGTGTGCACGCGCTGGTGAGACAGGGCGTGGGAGGCCCTGGCAAAGCGCTCTCCACACACTGGGCTGGGGAAGGGACGGTCGCCGGTGTGCACCCGCTGGTGCGACAGCAGATAGGTGGAGCGGGTGAAACCCTTGCCGCACTGGGCACAGGTGAAGGGACGCTCCCCGGTGTGGGTGCGCAGGTGCACCTGCAGGGTGCTGGACTTGGTGAAGCCCTTGTCGCACTGGGCGCAGGTGTGGAGGCGCTCGCCTGTGTTGGAGCACTGGTGCACCAGCAGGTTGCTGGAGTGGGTGAAGCCTTAGTCACACTGGGCGCAGGTGTTGGGGCGCTCGCTGATGTGAGTGCGTTGGTGATGCAGCAGGTTACTGGACTTGGCGAAGCTCTTGCCGCAGCCATTGCAGTCGTAGGGCCGCTCCCCGGTGTGTATGCGCCTGTGCCTCTCCAGGTGCTTTGACGACTTGAAGCCTTTGCCGCAGTTGGAGCAGGTGAAGGGCCGCTCACTGCTGTGCACCCGCCGGTGATGTCGTAGCCCCGAGTACTGGGCAAAGTTCTTGCAGCATGTGAAACAGCCATAGGGTGGATCTTCAGCACATCGGAGCAGGTGAAGGGCTTCTCAGCGGAGTGCACGCTGTGCACAATTCCTTATTGTGTCCCGTCACGTGGGCCTCCATCGAAGCTCAGTCCGCACATCGAGCAGATGAGGGGCTCATCGGCACCCTGGCCACCCTCAATGGCTGCTCACGTCCCCGTCTCTCCGCCCACAGCAACGGCTCCTAAACGCAGCAGGAGAGGAACACAGAGGGTCAACAAGCTGGCAAACAGGACATTACTATTACATATTGGGTGTGTTTATAGCGGATGAAACCGTTATATGATTCTGCGTGGCTCAGTGGTACAGCGGTACAGTTGCTGCTTCACCGCCAGAGACCCGGGTTCGATCCTGGCTGTGTGGAGTTTGCACGTTCTTCACTTGAACTGCATGGGTTTTACTCCGGGTGCCCCGGCTTCCTCCAACATTTCAAAGGCGTTCAGGGTTGTAGAATAATCGGCCTCAAAACCACCATTTGCATTTTCAAACAAAACCACATTTTTTCCATTTTCAAAGCAACCCCTTTGCATTTTCAAAACAAACCACTTTTGAATTTTCAAAGCAAACCACCTTTTGCATTTTCATTGCAAATAACATTTTACATTTTCATGGCAAACGACCTTTTACATTTTCAAAGCAAACCTTTTGCTTTTTTAAACCTAACCACCTTTTGCATTTTCAAAGCAAACCACCTTTTGCATTTTCAAAGCAAACCACCTTTTGCTTATTCAGAGCAAACCACCTTTTGCATATTCAAATCAAACCACACTTTGCATTTCCAAAGCAAACCACCTTTTGCATTTTCATTGCAAATAATCTTTTACATTTTCATGGCAAACGACCTTTTACATTTTCAAAGCAAACCTTTTGTTTTTTTAAACCTAACCACCTTTTGCATTTTCAAAGCAAACCACCTTTTGCTTATTCAGAGCAAACCACCTTTTGCATATTCAAATCAAACCACATTTTGCATTTCCAAAGCAAACCACCTTTTGCATTTTCAAAGCAAGCATTTTGCATTTACAAACCAAACCTACTTTGGCATTTCTAACCCAAACCAAGATTTGCATTTTCAAACTAAATCGCATTTTGCATTTTCAAAGCAAACCACCGTTTACAATTTTATAGCAAAGCACCGTTTGCAATTTTAATGCAAACCACCTATTGCATTTTCAAAACAAACCACCGTTTGCATTTTTAACAATCCACCTTTGGCATTTTCAAAGCAAACCACCTTATGCATTTTCAAATCAAACCATCTATTGCATTTTCGAAGCAACCCTTTTGCATTTTCGAAGAAAACCTTTGCATTTTCAAAGCAAATCATTTGCATTTCTAACCCAAACGGACATTTGCATTTTGAAACCAAATCGCAATTTTGGGTTTTCAAAGCGAACCACCGTTAGCATTTTCAATGCAAACCACCTTTTACATTTTCAAAGCAAAGCACCCTTTCCATTTTTAAACAAACCACCTTTGTCATTTTCAAAGCAAACCACCGTTTGCATTTGCAAACCAAACCAACATTTGCATTTTCAAAGCAAACCACCATTTTGCATTTTCAAACCAAACCACCTTTTGTATTTCTAACCAAACCACCATTTATATTTTCAAACAAAATCATATTTTTGCATTTTCAAAGCAACCTCTTTGCATTTTCGAAGCAAACCATCTTTTGCATTTTCAAAGTAAACCATCTTTTGCATTTTCATTGCAAAGAACCTTTTACATTTTCATTGCAAACGACCTTTTGCATTTTCAAAGCAAACCATTTACATTTTCAAACAAATCCTTTTGCATTTTCCAAACCAATCATTTTGCATTTTCAAAGCAAACCTTTTACATTTTCAAACGAATCCTTTTGCATTTCTAAACCAAACATTTTGCATTTTCAAACCTAACCGTTTGCATTTTTAAACCGAACCACATTTTGCATTTCCAAAGCAAACCACCGTTTGCATGTCAAAGCAAATATTTTGCATTTACAAACCAAACCAACTTTTGCATTTCTAACCTAAACCAATATTTGTATTTTCAAAGCAAGCCACATTTTTGCATTTTCAAACCGAACCACATTTTGCAATTTCAAAGCAAACCACCTTTTGCATTTTAATAGCAAACCACCTTTTGCATTTTCAAAGCAAACCACGGTTTGCATTTTCAGAGCAATCCCTTTGCATATTAAAGGAAACATTTTGCATTTTCAAAGCAAACACTTTGCATGCTCAAAGCAAACCACTTTTCCATTTTCAAAGAAAACCTTTACATTTTCAAACAAACATTTTGCGTTTTCAAACTAAACCACCTTTTGCAATTTCAAACCAATCTAACTTTTCCACATTCAATGCAAACCACCTTTTGCATTTTCGAAGCATACCACCTATTGCATTTCCAAAGCGTACCACCTTTTGCATTTTCAAAGCAAACCACCGTTTGTATTTTCAAAGCAAACCACCTATTTGCATTTTCAAAGCAACCCCTTTGTATTTTCAAGGCATACCTTTTGCATATTTTAAGCAAACCTTTTGCATTTTCAAAGCAAACCTTTTGCATTTTCAAAGCAAACACTTTGCATTCTCAAGGCAAAACACTTTTGCATTTTCAAAGTAAACCAACTGTTGCATTTTCAAAGCAAACCGCCTTTTGCGTTTTCAAAGCAAACCACCTATTGCATTTTCGAAGCAAACCACGTTTTGTATTTTCAAGCAAAGCACATTTTGCATTGTAAAGCAAACCATTTGCATTTTCAAACCTAACCTATTGCGTTTTCAAACCAAACCAGCATTTGCATTTTCGAAGCAAACCACCATTTTTCATTTTCAAAGCAAACAACTTTTTGTATATCTAAACCAAACCACCATTTGCATTTTGAAACAAAACCACCTTTTTTTCATTTTCAAAGCAACCTCTTTGCATTTTCGAAGCAAACCACATTTTGCATTTTCAAAGCAAACCATCTTTTGCATATTCATTGCAAAGAACCTTTTACATTTTCAGTGCAAACGACATTTTACATTTTCAAAGCAAACCTTTTACATTTTCAAACGAATCCTTTTGCATTTTCCAAACCAAACCTTTTGCATTTTCCAAATCAAACATTTTGCATTTACAAACCAAACCAATTTTGCATTTCTAACCTAGACCAATATTTGCAAAGACCAATATTTTCAAAGCAAACTGCATTTTTGCATTTTCAAACCGAACCACATTTTGCATTTTCAAAGCAAACCACCTTTTGCATTTTAATAGCAAACCACCTTTTGCGTTTTCAAAGCAAACCACCGTTTGCATTTTCAGAGCAATCCCTTTGCATATTAAAGGAAACATTTGGCATTTTCAAAGCAAACACTTTGCATGCTCAAAGAAAACCACTTTTCCATTTTCAAAAAAACCTTTGCATTTTCAAACAAACATTTTGCGTTTTCAAACTAAACACCTTTTGCAATTTCAAAGCAAACTAACTTTTCAACATTTAATGCAAACCACCTTTTGCATTTTCGAAGCATACCACCTATTGCATTTTCAAAGCGTACCACCTTTTGCATTTTCAATGTAAACCTTCTTTTGCATTTTCAAAGCAAACCTTTTGCATTTTCAATCCAAACCTTTTACATTTTCAAACCATACTTTTGCATTTTCCAAACCAAACCTTTTGCATATTCAAACCAATCCTTTTGCATTTTCCAACAGAACCACCTTTGGCAGTTTTAAAGTAAACTACCTTTTGCACTTTCAAAGCAAACCACCGTTTGCATTTTCAAATCAAACCACCTTTTGTATTATAAAATCAAACCTTTTGCATTTTCAAAGGAAACATTCGCATTTCCAACTTTTGCATTTCTAACCCAAAACAACATTTGCATTTTCAAACCAAACCGCGTTTTTTTTCATTTTCAAAGCAAACCACCTTTTGCATTTTTATAGCAAACCACCTTTTGCATTTTTACAGCAAACCAATTTTTGAATTTTCTAAGCAACCCCTTTGCATTTTCAATGCAAACCTTTTGCATTTTCAAAGCAAACACTTTGCATTCTAATAGCAATCCACCTTTAACATTTTCAAAACGAACCACCGCTTGCATTTTAAATGCAAACCACCTTATACATTTTCAAAGCAAACAACCATTTGCATTTTCAAAGCCAACCATCGTTTGCATTTTCAAAGCTCACCTTTTCCATTTTCAAAGAAAACCGTTCGCATTTTCAAAGCAAACACTCCTTTTCCATTTTCAAAGCAAAACACCTTTTGCATTTTCATTGCAAAGAACCTTTTACATTTTCATTGCAAACCACCTTTTGCTTTTCCAAAGCAAACCTTTTACATTTTCAAACCAATCATTTTGCATTTTCCTAACCAAACCTTTTGCATTTTCGTAACCAAACATTTTGCATTTTGAAACCAAACCTTTTGCATTTTTAAAGCGAAACACCTTTTACATTTTCAAAGCAAACCACCTTTTGCATTTTCAGAGCAAGCCACCTTTTGGATATTCAAAGCAAACCACATTTTGCTTTTCCAACGCAAACCAGCTTTTGCATTTTCAAAGCAAGCATTTTGGATTTACAAACCGAACCAACTTTGGCATTTCTAACCCAAACCAACATTTTCATTTTCAAACTAAATCGCATTTTTGCATTTTGAAACCAAATCACTGTTTGCAATTTTATAGCAAAGCACCGTTTGCATTTTTAATGCAAACCACCTTTCGCATTTTCAAAGCAAACCACCGTTTGCACTTTTTAACAAACTACCTTTGGCATTTTCAATGCAAACCACTGTATGCATTTTCAAAGCAAACCACGTTTTTGCATTTTCAAAGCAACTCCTTTGCATTTTCAAAGCAACTCCTTTGCATTTTCAAAGCAAACCATTTGCATTTTCAAAGCAAACGCTTTGCATTCTCAAAGCAAAACACATTTTGCATTTTCAAAGCAAACCACCTTATCATTTTCAAAGCAAACCACCTTTTACGTTTTCAAAGCAAACCACATTTTGCATTTTCAAAGCAAACCACCTATTGCATTTTCGAAGGAAACCTTTTGCATTTTCGAAGAAAACCTTTTGCATTTTCAGGGCAAATCCTTTGCATTTCCAAACCCAAACTGACATTTGCATTTTGAAACCAAATCGCATTTTTGCGTTTTCAAAGCAAACCACCGTTAGCATTTTCAATGCAAACCACCTTTTGCATTTTCAAAGCAATGCACCATTTCCATTTTTAAACAAACCACCTTTGGCATTTTCAAAGCAAACCACCGTTTGCATTTGCAAACCAAACCAACATATGCATTTTCAAAGCAAACCACCATATTGAATTTTCTAACCAAACAACATTTTGTATTTCTAAACCAAACCACCATTTGCATTTTCAAACAAAACCATATTGTTGCATTTTCAAAGCAACCTCTTTGCATTTTCGAAGCAAACTACTTTTTGCATTTTCAAAGCAAACCATCTTTTGCATTTTCATTGCAAAGAACCTTTTGCTTTTTTCAAAGCAAACCTTTTACATTTTTAAACCAAACCTTTTGCATTTTTCAAAGCAAACCTTTTGCATTTTTAAAGCGAAACACCTTTTACATTTTGAAAGCAAACCAACTTTTGCATTTTCAGAGCAAACCACCTTTTGCATATTCAAAGCAAACCACATTTTGCATTTCCAAAGCAAACCACCTTTTGCATTTCTTACCTAAACCAATAATTGCATTTTCAAAGCAAACCGCATTTTTTGCATTTTCACACCGAACCACATTTTGCATTTTCAAAGGAAACCACCTTTTGCATTTTCATAGCAAACCACCTTTCACATTTTCAAAGCAAACCACCTTTTGCCTTTTCATAGCAACCCCTTTGCATGTTAAAGCAAACATTTTGCATTTTGAAAGCAAACACTTTGCATGCTCAAAGCAAACCACATTTTACATTTTCAAAGCAAACCACCGTTTACATTTTCAAAGCAAACCACTTTTCCATTTTCAAAAAAAAATTACATTTTCAAACAAAACCACATTTTGCATTTTCCAAACCAAACCTTTTGCATTTTCAAACCAATCCTTTTGCATTTTCAAATCGAACCACCTTTTGCATTTTTAAAGCAAACCACCTTTTGCATTTTCAAAGCTAACCACCTTTTGCATTTTCAAAGCAACCCTATTGCAATCTCAAAGCAAACCCCCTTTTGCATTTTCAAAGCAAGCCACCTTTTGTATTTTGAAAGAACCACCTTTTGCATTTTCAAAGCAGACCACATTTTGCATTTCCAAAGCAAACCAACTTTTGCATTTGCAAAGCAAACATTTTGCATTTACAAACCAAACCAACTTTTGCATTTCCAAACCAAACTTTTTGCATTTACAAACCAAACCTTTTGCATTTTCAAAACCAAACATTTTGCATTTTGAAACCAAACCTTTTGCATGTTTAAACCGAAACACCTTATACATTTTCAAAGCAAACCACCTTCTGCATTTTCAGGGCAAACCACCTTTTGCATATTCAAAGCAGACCACATGTTGCATTTCCAAAGCAAACCAACTTTTGCATTTGCAAAGCAAACATTTTGCATTTACAAACCAAACCAACTTTTGCATTTCTTACCTAAACCAATATTTGCATTTTCAAAGCAAACCGCATTTTTGCATTTTCAAATTGAACCACATTTTGCATTTTCAAGGCAAACCACCTTTTGCATTTTCATAGCAAACCACCTTTCACATTTTCAAAGCAAACCACCTTTTGCATTTTCAATGCAAACAACCTTTTCCATTTTCAATCCAAACCAACTTTTACATTTTCAAAGCCAACCTTTTACATTTTCAAACAAAACCTTTTGTAATTTCCAAACCAAACTTTTTACATATTCGAACCAAACCTATTATATTTTCAAACCAAACCAAACCGTTTGCATTTTCCAAACCAACCCTTTTTCTTTTTGAAAGCAAACCCCTTTTGTATTTTCATAGCAAACCACCTTTTGCATTGTCAAAGCAAACCACCGTCAGCATTCTCCATGCAAACCAACTTTTGCATTTTCAACGTAAACCTTTTGCATTTTCCAAGCAAACATTTTGCATTTTCAATGCAAACCACCTTTTACATTTTCAATGCAAATAACCTTTTGCATTTTTATAGCAAACCACCTTTCGCATTTTCAAAGTAAACCACCTTTTGCATTTTCATAGCAACCCCTTTGCATTTTAAAGCAAAATTTTGCATTTTGAAAGCAAACATTTTGCATGCTCAAAGCAAACCAACTTTTGCATTTTCAATGCAAAGAATCGTTTGCATTTTGAAAGCAAACCACTTTTCCATTTTCAAACAAAACCTTTCCATTTTCAAACAATCCTTTTGCATTTTCAAACCAAACCACCTTTTGCAAATTCAAAGCAATCTAACTTTTCCATATTCAATGCAAACCAAACTTTGCATTTTCGAAGCATACAACCTTTTGCATTTTCAAAGCACCCCCTGTGTATTTGCAAAGCAATCCTTTTGCATTTTCAAAGCAAACACTTTGCATTCTTATTGCAAACCACATTTTACATTTTCAAAGCAAACCACCATTTGCATTTTCAAAACAAACCACCGTTTGTATTTTCAAAGCAAAACACCTTTTGCATTTTCAAGGCAAACCACCTTTTGCATTTTCAAAGCAACCACTTTGCAATTTCAAACTAAAACTTTTGCTTTTTCAAACCACACCAGCATTTGCATTTTCAAAACAAACCATCATTTTGCTTTTTCAAAGCAACCCATATTTTGCCTTTTCAAAGCAAACCATATTTTGCATTTTATTTGCAAAGAACCTTTTACATTTTCTTTCCAAACGCCCTTTTGCATTTTCAAAACAAACCTTTTAAATTTTCAAACGAAACCTTTTGCATTTTACAATCCAAATATTTTGCATTTTCAAACCAAACCTTTTCCATTTTTAAAACAAACCACCTTTTGCATTTTCAAAGCAAACCGTCTTTTGCATTTTCAGGGCAAACCACCTTTTGCATATTCAAAGCAAACCACATTTTGATTTTCCAAAGCAAACCACCTTTTGCATTTTCAAAGCAAACATTTTGCATTTACAAACCAATCCCACTTTTCAATTTCTAACCTAAACGAATATTTGCATTTTCAAAGCAAACCGCATTTTTGCATCTTCAAACCGAACCATATGTTGCATTTTCAAACAAACCACCTTTTGCATTTTCATAGCAAACCACCTTTAGCATTTTCAAAGCAAACCACCTTTTGCATTTTCATAGCAACCACTTTGCATTTTAAACAGACATTTTGCATTTTCAAAGCAAACACTTTGCATGCTCAAAGCAAACCACCTTTTGCATGTACAAAGCAAACCACCGTTTGCATGTTCAAAGCAAACCACTTTTCAATTTTCAATGAAAAGCTTTGCATTTTCAAACCAAACCTTTTGCATTTTCAAACAAAACCACCTTTAGCATTTTCAAAGCAAAGCAACTTTTCCACATTCAATTGAAACCACATTTTGCATTTTCGAAGCATACCACCTTTTGCATTTTCAAAGCAAACAATATTTTGCTTTTTCAATGCAAACCACCTTTTGTATTTTCAAAGCAAACCTTTTGCATTTTCAAACAAAACCTTTTACATTTTCAAACCACACTTTTGCATTTTCCAAACCAAACCTTTTGCATTTTCAAACATATCCTTTTGCATTTTCAAACCAAACCACCTTTTGCATTTTTATAGCAAACCACCTTTTGTATTTTCAAAGCTAACCACCATTTGCATTTTCAAAGAAACCCTATTGCAATTGCAAAGCAAACCACCATTTGCATATTCACAGCAAGACACCTTTTGTAATTTCGAAGCAAACCACTTGCATTTTCAAAGCAAATCATCTTTTGCATTTTCATAGAAAACTATCTTTTGCATTTTCAGCACATACCACCGTTTGCATTTTCAAAGCAAACAACTTTTTGCATTTTCAATGCAAACAAACTTTTCCATTTTCAATCCAAACCAACTTTTGCATTTTCAAAGCCAACCTTTTACATATTCAAACCAAACCTTTTGTAATTTCCAAACCAAACCTTTTGCATTTCAAAGTAAACAACCTTTTTGCATTTTTGTAGCATACCACCTTTCGCATTTTCAAAGCAAACCACCTTTTCCATTTTCAAAGCAAACCCTTTGCATTTTCAAAGCAAACTCTTTGCATTCTCAAATCAATCCACCTTTTGCATTTTCAAAGTAAACCACCTTTTGCATTTTCAAACCAAACCTTTTGTAATTTCCAAACCAAACCTTTTGCATTTACTAACCAAACCTTTTGCATTTTCAAACCAATCCTTTTACATGTTCAAACCAAACCAATTGCTTTTTCAAACCAAACCCAACCATTTGCATTTTCCAAACCAAACCTTTTGCATTTTCAAAGCAAACCTTTTGCATTTCCAAACCGAACCACCTTTTGCATTTTCAAAGCAAACCACATTTTTGATTTTCAAAGCAAACCCCCTTTTGCATTTTCGATGCAAACCACCTTTTGCATTTTCAACGCATACCTTTTGCTTTTTCAAAGCAAACATTTTGCATTTTCAAAGCAAACAAACTTTGGCATTTCTAACACAAACCAACATTTCCATTTTCAAACAAAAACTGCATTTTTGCTTTTTCAAAGCAAACCACCTTTTGCATTTTCAAAGCAAACGACCTTTTGTATTTTCAAAGTAAACAACCTTTTTGCATTTTTGTAGCATACCACCTTTCGCATTTTCAAAGCAAACCACCTTTTCCATTTTCAAAGCAAACCCTTTGCATTTTCAAAGCAAACTCTTTGCATTCTCAAATCAATCCACCTTTTGCATTTTCAAAGTAAACCACCTTTTGCATTTTCAAAGCAATCCTGATGTTTTGAAGGCCAACATGCCATTAGCCTTTGTGATAATATCCATGTAATGTATGCATATGTGCTGTACTCATTCTCATTACATGCTCAGCCTCGCGCATATAATTATGTAAATTGTTCAGTTACCTTTAACGTGGAAATAAATCATTCTTGCTTTTGATCCCAACACGAGTGTGCATTGAGCCATCTTTCTCCGTCTAATATATGCTAGTTTTACGTACACATTAAGCAGACACAAATCAATACATGGTTGATGCTGTGAAAGTAAGGATTTTTGGATACAATGGACGCTATGATGATTAACGGATGGAGGAGGCGGCACAGGCCAATCCATCTTTCCACCTGGCTCCACCACACAATCTAAAGGTCACAGAGAGGCGGGTGGAAGAGTGGAACATGTTTAAACAAATGTACGAAAATTATCATTACATGACTACTGCCCCATAGAGTATCTCCCTATCAGTACTACAACAAAGTGTGTTACATCAGTGCTACTCCACACGGTCACTCCGTCATTACAACCCCACAGTGTGTCATTTCATCAGAACTATCCCACAGCGTGACACTTCATCAGTAGTATTTCACAGTGTCATTTCATCAGTACTACTGCACAATGTGTCACGTCATCAGAACCACCCCATCGTGTGTCTCTCCATCAGTACTATCCCACAGTGTATCACGCTAATCGTACTATCCTTTAAATTGTAACTCCAACCTGACTACCCCACCGTGTCTCTCCATCGGTAGTACCCCACCGTGCGTCAATAACATTAGTACTACGCCAGCGTGTGTATCTCCATCAGTACTACTCCACCATGTGTCCACAAGATTAGTACTACCCCACCATGTGTCTCTCTATCAGCACTATCCAACAGTGTCGTGCCACCAGTACTATACAAGTGTGCCATTCCATCCGTTCTATCCTACAGTGTGTCACTGTATCAGTACTACCCCATAGTGTGTCACTGTATCGGTTCTTCCCCACAGTGTTTCACTACATGTACGACACCACAGTGTGTAATTCCATCAGTACTATCTATTAGTGTGTCTCTACATCAGTACTAGCCCATAGTGATTCTCTATCAGTACTACCCCATAGCGCCTCTGTATCAGTACTACACCACAGAGTTTCACCACAACAGTACGACCGCACAGTGTGTTATTCCATCAGTACTATCCAAAAGTGTGTATCTCCATCAGTACTACCCCATAGTGTTTCACTACATCAGTACTACCCCACAGTATCTAATTTCTTCAGAAAAACCCCGAGTGTGTCATTCATCAGTACTAACCCGCAGTGCGTCAGTCCATCAGTAATACGCCACAGTGCGTCATTCCATCAGTACTATCACACTGTGCGTCACTTCATTAGTCTAGCACCACAGTGTGCCAGTCCATCAGTAACATACAACAGTGTGCCAATCCATCAGTACTATTCCACAGTGTGCATCCCATCAATGCCACCCCGTTGGGTGCCACTCCACCAGTACTACACCACAGTGTGTCAATCCAGCTTAACTATCCCCACAGTGTCAATCCAGCTTAACTATCCCCACACTGTCAATCCAGTTTAGCTATCACCCCATTAGTACTGCACAATGTGACATTCCACCTGAGCTATCCCACTGTGTGTCAGTACACCAGTATTGCTCCACTGTGAGTCACGCTCTCAATCTACCCCACTTTGTGTCACTCCATCAATAATTCCAACAGCGTGTCACTCCATTAGTGCTTTCCCCAAACCGCGTCATTGCATATTCCACACAAACGCACCCTCACAGACACTCACAATCTCACACACTCACACAATTTACACAATTACCCACTCTTACGCACGGCAATGCACTGTTACACACATACAGACATTACTCAAACAATGCCACGCACTCAAAGTCACGGACATTGACACATCGAAACACAGACCCGTGGACACACTCACGCACGGAGGCACTTACATATTCACCTATTGCTATTCCCTGAAGAAGGGTCTTAATGTTTCCTGAATAAGGGTCCCGACCCGAAACGTCGCCTTCTCATTCTCTCCATAGACGCTGCTCTCCCGCTGAGTTTCTCCAGCAGTTTTTCTTTACTTACATATTCACGTACCCACACTCGCCCACACACTCTCGTATACTCCCGAAACGCACACATTCTTACACAGTTTGTCGCAACGTCATATACTTTTTCAAACACCAACACTCACACACACGCCACACACATAAATACTTTCACACACTCACTCGTAAACGTTCACACCACTAACACTAAAATACACTCTCTCACACTGTCACACACTGACATTAATGTGCACTTACACTCATCGTATAGACACTCATGCTGTCACAAAAGCGTAAACGCACACTCAAATACAGTTATAAGATTATGACCGATTGCAGCGGATTTAAGCTATTCGGTCCATCAAATCTACTCCGCCTTTCAATCATGGCTGATCAATCTTCCCCTCCTGACCCCATGGGTGTATCATACATACACGCGCACACAAACACAAACTCACGCACACAAGAACACACGTAGGCATACCCACACCCCCCACTCACACACACACACACACACACACACACACACACACACACACACACTCACGCACACAAGCACGCGCACACACACGCGCAAACATACACACGCACACAAAAGCACACGTACACACACACTAGCACATGTCCACACACAAACACACACACACGCGCGCGCACACACACACATAAGCACATGTACACACACACTAGCACACGTACACACACACAGCACACACATACGCACGCACGCACACACACACACAGCGTACGCACACACACGCGCACACACACGCACACACACACGTCAACACACACGCACATCCCCACTCACGCACGCACACGCACACACACACAAACTCACGCACACAAGCGCACACACACACGCAAACATACACACGCACACATACGCACACGTACACACACACACACTAGCACAAGTACACACACACACAACACACACACACAACACACACACACGCGCACACACACACACACACACATAAGCACACGTACACACACACTAGCACACGTACACACACACACACAGCACACACACACACACGCATACACACGCGCGCGCACACACACACACATACACAGCGCACGCACACACGCACACGCACACACACACACACACACACACACACACACACACACACACAACCTCACACATAATATCACAGGCACTCAAATACTCTCAGACATGTTCTCACATGCAATGATATACATGCACTCACATTATCGGACATATGCACGCACTAGCACTAAGAGACACGCATTTATTTGCACACACGCACTAACACACCCACGGGCAATCACTTACTCAACACCACCATATACTCACACACGCTCATGCTTTATCACTATCACACAATCAGATATTCAAACATTCTCACAAACTGATATTCCCACATCCATCTATCTTTCTTCTATATTATTCCTAAAACATTCATCTTGAACACTTCCGGTCTATGTTGTAAATACATTGTAGCCAAAACGCTCCCCTAAATCGCTATGATTTTGTCGCCATCTTACTCACCGTTCTGCTCCGCTCCAGGCGCCCCAACGTTTGTTCCGATCGGTGTAATAATAGAAAAGATATGAATGTTTAAAAATCGTGAGATCAGCAGATAGGTCTTCTCACCTGTCAGTCACCACGCAGAAGGTAACGCCCCATCCAGGTGCCAGGAGACTAATGCCCGGAGGCCGAACGTGAATCAGTTACCCCGGAAGACCGTGAGTGAGAGTTGAGTCCAGATCTGTGCGTCTACGCCGTCAGTGAACTGACTGTGAGTCTGCACCGTGCTTGGTGAACTGCGGGACTACGCCGTGGGTGCCTGAACTTTCAGTCTGCGCCGTGAGTGAACTGAACTGTGAATGTGCACAATGCTGACTGAACATTGAGTCTACACCGTGAGTGAACTGAACTGTGAGTCTATGCCGTGAGTGAATGTAACTCTGAGTCTGCGCCGTCAGTGAACTGAACTGTGAGTCTGCACCGTGCTTATTGAACTGTGAGTCTGCGCCGTGAGAAACTGAACTGTGATTCTACGCCGTGAGTAAATGAACTGTGAATCTGCGCTGAGCTGAGTGCAGATGTCGCGATTATACCAAAACTCCCTCTGAGTGCATATGTCGCCGTCATTCCGGAAGTTCCCCTTAATCCCGAGGCCGCACTCAGGCGTGTGAGTAGGTTCAAGAAAGTTTTACTCTCATATGTATGTTCCATGTGTGTGTGTGCGTGTGAGTATGAGTGTGTGTGAGTGTGTGTGAGAAGGATGGTGTGAGTGTGAGGGAGGGTTGTGTGTGAGAGAGAGATGGAGGGTGTGTGTATGATGGAGGGCGTGTGTGTGCGAGAAATGGAGGGTATATGTGTGTGATGGAGGGTGTGTGTGTGAGAGATGGAGGGTGTGTGTGTGAGATGGAGTGTGTGTGTGTGATGGAGGGTGGTATGTTTGTGATGGAGGTTGTGTGTGCGATGAGGGTGTGATGGAGGTTTTGGTGTGAGCACACCAGCAGTGAGTGAGTGGACTCACAGCCCACCAGCCGTGAGTAACTGCCTGCCCACCAGACGGGAGTGAGTGAACTGCAAGCCCTCCATCCGTGAGTGACTGAACTGTCAGTCCACCAGCAGTAAGTGACTGAACTGCCAGCCCACCGGCCGTGTGAATAAACTGCCAGCCCACCAGCCGCGAGTGAGTGAACTGCCAGCCCAGCAGACGTGAGTGACTGAACTGCCAGACCACCAGCCGTGAGTGACTGAACTGCTAGCCCAGTAGCCGTGAGTGAGTGAACTGCCAGCCCACCAGCCGTGAGTGAGTGAACTGCCAGCCCACCAGCCGTGAGTGACTGAACTGCAAGCCCACCAGATATTTGACCGAACTGCCTGCCCACCAGCCGTGAGTGAGTGAAATGCCAGCCCACCAGCCACGAGTGAATGAACTGCCAGCCCACCAGCATTGAGTGACTGAACTGTCAAGCCAGCAGCCGTGACTGACTGAACTGCGAGTTCAGTAATGCATTCGGCCCACAATGTCCATACTATCCCTCTGGAAACCAGGCCCTTCCTCCCACAACACCAATACTGGCGCTCCAGAAAGCCTCCTCCTCCCACATGCCACCAATATTGGAATTGGTGGAGAGGTTGAATATTGCGTTCGGGGACCAGCCCTCCCATGTGAATAACGGCTCCCACTTATTCTAGTATTCTCTAACATTGTCTCACAAACAAAAATCCACACGCACTCTCACACGCAAACACTCGCACCCTCTGTTACTCGTGCTCACACACTCACACGCACACTCGCGCAGACACAAACACATGCAAATACAGTCGCTCTTACAAACGCTGTCGCTTTCACACACGTAGACCCGTCTGCACACTTACACATTTTGTGATTCAGAACGATTCCGGGTGTTCGCGGCGACCTGTTCAACGCAGCGCAGCCGGGAATGTCCCAGGTGAGCAGGGCCGCCCTTCATTCGGCCCGGTAGGCACGGCTCGCCCACCGCGGACGGCGATGGGAGCCGCGCCTCGGTAGCGAGGATGGAGCCGCGAGCAATGGCAGCGAGCGAGGTGGGCCGCCGGAGAGCGAGGAAGGCCGCCGAGAACGAAGGGGTACCCCCGGTGCGGCGGCCGGCAGGTGATATAATTATTCGGCCAACGTTTGTAACTTTGTCGGCGTCAAAATGTGGCGAGACTTGTGTACGGCCTAGGCGAGGTCTGCTACATGATTTTACCGGGTTATCTGCAAAACTAAGTGATCCACTCTACCTGGGTACACGTGACAATAAAGTGGCATTGAATCATTGAAAGTCTTGCAAACGCACACACTTACACTCACACACACACACACTGCAACTGGTTTGCACAATTTCACACATTCACCCATAAATACACGTGCTAACACACCCATGCATGGGCACACACACTCATAGTGTCTCACACACACACACACAATAACCAATGCGAGTCAGGATGCATCTCTGGAGAAGTTTAGTAGAGTTTTTCAGTTTGGTTTAGTTTATTGTCACGGGTACCGAGGTACAATGAAATGCTTTTGCTGCGGAAAGAAAACAATTTATTACAATGGGGATATTCACAGTGTATAGATGCATGATAAGGGGATAACGTTTGGTGCAAGGTAATCCCAGGAAAGTCCCATCAAGGATGGGCCGAGGGTCATCAAAGAGATAGATAGTAGTTCAGCACTGGTTGTGACAGGATGATTCAGCTGCCTGATAACAGCGGGGAAGAAACTGTCCTTGAATCTGGAGGTGTGCGTTTACACAATTCTCTATCTTTTGCCTGATGGGAGAGGGGAGAAGAAGGAATGACCAGGGTGAGAATCATCGATTTTGCAGCTGGCCTTGCCGAGGCAGCGTGAGGTATAAATTGAGTCAATGGAAGGGAGATTAGTTTGTGCCATCGTCTGGATTACGTCCACAATTTGCTGCAATTACTCACTGTCTTGGATGGAGCTTATTCTTCTTGCGGTTGAAACATAAACCAAAGGAATAGTTAGATGTCAAGCCGGGTGTTGAGCCGCCAGGTTGTTGTCTCTGTTGGCGTCAATGTCTGCCAGGCCCTGACACAGCTCCATTTGGTGGTGGAGCGGGCACCCAGAGATGACATGGCTGGCTGTCTGTTGTTCTGCTCCACATTCACAGGCTGGGCTCTGGCGGAGGGAGCCCCCATCTCCACACGCTGGCATTGAAATGCCCAACTCCAGTACCAAGTCTGTTGAGCTTCACCCATGCTCCTCTGGGGAGCTCAGACCCTGAACTGCTTTTATCTGGTGAAGGGATGTAGCTGTGTAATGGAGATGAGGTTGTCTTCCACTCCTGTGACCACTTGGTGGCTATCCAGTGTGCTTTTGTCACAGTTGGCTGGATGGATGCTAGGAGTTGTTTTCCCTGTGGAGCAAAGAGGTGACGGGACTTCAGTCGGGGTGGCCTCTGCACGCTGCTGATAGCCTGATGGAGGAGGTGATCTGGATTCATGGCACGATGAGATACTGCCAGAGTTGCTGCTTGCCTTCGCATCCCTGCAGGCGGAATGCCTGCGAGTATAGGGAGCTGCTCGAATGGAGTAGGTTGAAGGTTGGAAAGGTGCTGTTCAGGCTCGTGTCTACCAGGCTAGTATGTCCGCTTCTACTCCATATGGATGCGCAGTACTCAGCCTGGGTCACACACAAGAGCTAATGCAGAGGTGTGAAGAGTTGATGGACTTGGTCCCCAACGTGTTCCTGCCAGGTGTCGGATGAGGCCGCTACGTGCCAGGACCTTGTCGCGGAGACAGCCAGGTGTTGACGAAATGTAAGCGGCCTGTCTAGCTTCATGGAGCTGTCCAGATGGAGTTGTTCCCAAACCCAGCTGCGATGGTTTGTGATGAAATGCCTTGTATGGCGTAACTGTAGAAGTTGGTGGGAGTTGTAGGCGACATGCCGATCTACCTATACCTTCTCAGAGCATGAATATGTGACGTTTCTGTTCGGGACCATTCATCAGATTGATTGTGGTAGGAAGGGGGAGAAGGCTGGAACAGAGGGGGGCAGGGGAAAGTGAGTTGAACGATGTGCGGATGCAGATTAATGGGTTTTTTGTAGTCATGTGGTTGATACCTGAGATTCAACTGTATAAGGAGTGAGATAAAGATTGAAGAGGATGGAATTTTAAAGAGAGGGGAAGGAATAACGGTGGAGGGGGGGGGGGGTAGAGGAAATGAGTGGGTGGGAGTCTGTTTGAGACACGAGGAAGAGCGAGGGGAAAGCGCTAATTTTCACGCTAGCTACCAAACATTGGAGAATTCAATGTTCATACCATTAGTTGCAAGGACCAAAGCGGGATATGAAGCGGCGGTCTTTCAGTTTGCATGTAGCCTCACTCTGGCCATGGAGGAGGCCCAGGGCAGAAAGGTCAGTGTGGGAAGGGGAGTTACAATGGTTAGCAACGGAGTGATCCGGCAGGCCATTGCGGAACGAGGGTAAGTGTTCGGCGTAACCTTCGCCGAGTCTACGCTCGACCACGTCGATGTAAAGGAGGCCATATCTGGAACACCGCATGCAACACATGAGATTAGACGAGGTGCCGGTGAACATCTGTCTCACCTGGAAGTGCTGCTGGAGTGTGAGGGAAGGGGTATATGGACAGCTGTTACATCCCATGGTGGCTCACCGTTTTAACCGCACTTCCCAAGAAAGGCGTTGGAGGGAGAAGTGAGGGCGAGCAGGAAGATAGTTGGGGGAATGAAGAGACAGATAGGGTGTACAAAGATGAAAGGAAGAGATAGCGGAGAAGACGAAAGTTGAAGAGGTGCAGGGAGAGTGAATTATTAAATGTAGTGTGGGAAGATGGAGAAGAGTTCGGAGCGAGTGGGTTGGTAGAAGGGAGAGAGGGAAAGGTCAGAGAGATACAGAGAAACGGAGGGAAAGATGCAGTGAGAGTGAGAGGGGGGGGAGGGGTAAGGGAAGAAAGGTTGACAGAGATATGCCGGCGCAGAGAGGGAGAATACAGAGAGTAGGGGAGAGAGTAACAGAGAGTAAATGTAGGTCCCTTGCGGTCAGAAACGGGTGAATTGATCATGGGGAACAAGGACATGGCAGACCAATCGAATAACTACTTTGGTTCTGTCTTCACTAAGGAAGACATAAATAATTTGCCGGATATGGCAGGGGATCGCGGGTCAAATGAGATAGAGGAAATGAGTGAAATCCAGGTTAGCCTGAAAGTGGTGTTAGGTAAATTGAATGGATTAAAGGCCGATAAATCCCCAGGGCCCGATAGGCTGCATCCCAGGGTATTAAGGAAGTAGCCCCAGAAATAGTAGATGCCTTAGTGATAATTTTTCAAAACACTTTAGATTCTGGAGTAGTTCCTGAGGATTGGAGGGTAGCTAATGTAACCCCACTTTTTAAAAAGGGAGGGAGAGAGAAAACGGGGAATTACGGACCAGTTAGACTAACATCGCTAGTGGGGAAACTGCTAGAGTCAATTATTAAAGATGGGATAGCAGCGCATTTGGAAAGTGGTGAAATCATTGGACAAAGTCAGCATGGATTTACGAAGGGTAAATCATGTCTGACGAATCTTATTGAATTTTTTGAGTATGTTACTAGTAGAGTGGATAAGGGAGAAGCAGTGGATGTGTTATATCTGGACTTTCAGAAGGCTTTCGACAAGGTCCCACACAAGAGATTGGTATACAAACTTAAAGCACACGGTATTGGTGGTTCAGTATTGATGTGGATAGAGAACTGGCTGGCAGACTGGAAGCAGAGAGTAGGAATGAACGGGTCCTTTTCAGGATGGCAGACAGTGACTAGTAGGGTGCCGCAAGGCTCAGTGCTGGGAACCCAGCTATTTACAATATACATTAATGATTTGGACGAGGGAATTAAATGCAACATCTCGAAGTTTGCGGATGACAGGAAGCTGGGGGCAGTGTTAGCTGTGAGGAGGATGCTAGGAGGCTGCAGGATGACTTGGATAGACTGGGTGAGTGGGAAAATGCATGGCAGATGCAGTATAATGTGGATAAATGTGAGGTTATCCACTTTGGTGGCAAAAACAGGAAGGTAGACTATTATTTGAATGGTGACCGATTAGGAAAAGGGGAGATGCAGAGAGACCTGGGTGTCATGGTACACCAGTCATTGAAAGTAAGCATGCAGGTGCAGCAGGCTGTGAAGAAAGCGAATGGTATGTTGGCATTCATAGCAAAAGGATTTGAGTACAAGAGCAGGGAGGTTCTACTGCAGTTGTACAGGGGCTTGGTGAGGCCACACTTGGAGTATTGCGTACAGTTTTGGTCTCCTAATCTGAGGAAAGACATTCTTGCCATAGAGGGAGTACAGATAAAGGTTCACCAGACTGATTCCTGGGATGGCACGACTTCCATATGAAGAAAGACAGGATAGACTCGGCTTGTACTGGCTGGAATTTAGAAGATTGAGGCGTGATCTCATAGAGACTTACAAAATCTTAAGGGTTGGACAGGCTAGATGCAGGAAGATTGTTCCCGATGTTGGGGAAGTCCAGGACAAGGGGTCACAGTTTAAGGATAAGGGGGAAGTCTTTTAGAAACGAGATGAGAAAATCGTTTTTCACACAGAGAGTGGTGAATCTGTGGAATTCTCTGCCACAGAAGGTAGTTGAGGCCAGGCAATATTTAAGAGGGAGTTGGATGTGGCCCTTGTGGCTGAAGGGATCAGGGGGTATGGAGAGAAGGCAGGTACAGGATACTGAGTTGGATGATCAGCCATGATCATATTGAATGGCGGTGCAGGCTCGAAGGGCCGAATGGCCTGCTCCTGCACCTAATTTCTACGTTTCTATGTTTCTATGTTCGGAGAAAGGACTGCAGTAAGGATGGAGGGAGAGAGAAAGAGAGGAGGGAGAGACGCTGCATCATTCGCCGGTTTATGTAGGTTTAGGACACATCTGAGGCGGCAATGTTTCTGTTCTCTGAGTGTCTTTGTGAGTCTGGGTCGTTCCTCCACAGAAGGTGGTGAAGGCAGAGAATGTTATCGTCGCAGGGTAAATTCAGATCCACTCCAGGCAAGCAAAGAGTGAATGGATACCGGGGTCGCCGGGAGTGTGGGATTGGGGTCACAGTCAGTCAGTTAAGCCGCGATCATATTGAGTGGTGAAGCAGAGAGGATGGGGGGGGGGGGGATCTAAGTCAGAGGTGATCTGTTGAAATACTTCCTCAGCCTGTGGACAAAGGTCGCCCAGTCCATTCCACCTTCAAACTGGGCACCAGAAGCCCTGAGAGGGTCCCTGGAATTTGGCATTGCCTTGCTGAGTGAAACGGATTGAAGGAATTCAGACAAACAACATGAGGTGGAGAGTTGGATCTGATGGAGTATGAAACAATATCCCCTTTGCTGGAACAATGCCGCCGCTCCCAATTTCCATCCCTCTATGTCTATCGCCACAATTCCCAGTCTTTGGAGTTTCTCAATTAATTCCCTGAATAAATCACAACCTGTCTGTCTCAGCAGGGATTTCACTCGGCTGATCTCATCTGTTTGTGAATCATTTCTAAATCTCTATTTTTAAACTCTGTTGAAACTGCACTGTCCCGGTGGAGACGGAAAATGGTATAAAATCTCCGGGAATGTTCTGCCTTAGCATTTCATTCCGTGACATTACCGGTAGCTCACGGGGACACGTCGCTGGGCAGAAAAATGGGGGAAACGCTGCGGGAATATTACGACGTGGAGAAAATCTTGTACGTGATTGTTGCTGCCGTTGGAGTCCTTGGTAAGTGAGCAGAACAAATCAAGTTTTATAACTCCGTGTGTTAACTGGTGTTGACCTGATTATCATCATGTTACAAGTTCCCAACTGATGATCGTTGTACAAGAATATGTGAACTATAAAAATCCTCTCAGTGAAATATTTTTAAATTAATGCGGTAATTCTCTTATTTTCAGACAGCCGAAAATAACTCACTTTCTCTCACTGCTGCCAGAACCAACCAGAATTGTGATCTTGCATTCAATTGGACATTGCCCAGAGTTGTCCCAGTGCTCTGGACAGGA
This sequence comes from Okamejei kenojei, assembly GCA_035221665.1. NCBI lineage: Eukaryota > Metazoa > Chordata > Chondrichthyes > Rajiformes > Rajidae > Okamejei > Okamejei kenojei. The sequence goes on along the minus strand of JAVHYY010000288.1, from coordinate 48,080 downwards.
AGGCAGCTCTCCGGGACGGTGTGACTGGGAGAGAGGGGTTCACATTGTGAAGTTCACTGTGTGTGAGTTATTGACCAGAGTGAAAACCCGCTCCCGTGGACACTGTATCTCACTGTGGAGTCTGTCTGTCACAGCCACAGCCTGTTGGTCAATAATTGGATCGATCACCTGAACCAGTACCCGCGGATCTACCGGCGTATGTGTGTTGTTACTGAACTGAGCTCAATGTGGAATGAATCCATTATCGGAGCCACTCTGCTGCTGTCGGATTCTAAGTTGTCCTAGCCTTCCCTCTGGAACCCTCCTCGCCCCCATCAGATGCCGAGTTCACAGAGCCCTGGTTAAACTCGGCCGGCCCATCACGGTTAAGTCAGTCTGTGAAACCTGCACCATCAGAGACGGAGCAGCAGGGTTAACTATAGAAAGGACCAATGCGCCTATTGTAGCGGCTGGCTGCTCGTCCCATCCCCGCCCTTTACCTCGCCCTTCGCCTGATCTCCTCTCTCCTGAAGCAGGCAGGGCGGGCACAGTCGGAGCCGGCTCTGACTAAAGTAAAGTAAAGTAAAGTTTATATATATAGCACGTTTAAATCAACTCGCGTTGAAACCAAAGTACTTTACATAAAATAAATAATAATGTTTCAGTACATCCATAGATTAAATTAAAAATAAGAAAAAATGACACAACACATTATAGAATTCAACATGAACATCCCCCCACAACAGAATCAAAATTTTCCACTGTGGGGAAAGGCACCAGAAAGGTCAGACCTCTTCCTCTGTGATCACCTGAGGTCGGGGCGTATTTTGTGGCCTCCGCAGCCAGTCCGATTCAGGCCCTCTTTGCCGGAAAGCTCGAACTCCGACTTCGGCTGCGTTGGCTGGAGCTCCGACTGGCGATCTCGGATCCCAGGCTCCCCGGTGTTCCAAACCCAGCGCCGCCCGCGGCTGGACGCCCGCAGCCACAGCTCCGCGATGTTGGGAGTCGGCGGTCACAGCACTCCGGAGCTTATCGCACGACGACCCGGTAAGGCATCGCCCGCTCCATGATGTTGTCCCAGCGCTGTGCCGCCGCCGAAGCTATAATCCCGGCCGGTCCCGACAGGAGACGCCGCAACAGTCCAATGGTAGGCCGCGAGGAAGGAGGCTCGGAGGGAAGCCGCCTCTCCGACCAGGTAGGGACCCGGAAATAAAGTTTCCCCCTTCCCCTGCCCCCACCACACACATACAATGCCTCCAACTAACATTTGTATTTTCTAACAGGACTAACATTAAAAATAAAAAAAGGTGAAACGGCGACTGCAGGCAGAGCAACAATACACAACGGCGCCCCACTCCTGTAGTTCGCCATCTTGACAGCAGCCGCGCACCGACCCCAACAGTCCTGATCTTGAGCTGAAAGTCGAGCCGGTGTTCAGCCCCGGAGAACGTGTTCAGTAAATGCCCAGTGTCTGTTCCCTTCTCTTTCCGCAGTGAATTTAGTGGCGATTGTGATCCTGTCCCGGGGAAAGTGCGGCCTCTCCACCTGCACTACTCGCTACCTGGTGGCCATGGCAGCGGCCGATTTACTGGTCCTGATCACCGAGGTCATATTGCATCGGCTCCGATATCATTACTTTTATTGGAGTTTCCTGTCCATCACCCCTGTGTGCAGTGTTAACGATGTACTGAAGTTTGCAGCTACAGAGTGTTCTGTCTGGTTCACCGTCACTTTCACCTTTGATCGGTTTGTCGCGATTTGTTGCCAGAAGCTGAAAACTAAATATTGCACCGGGAAAACTGCGGCTGCGGTTCTGGCAACAGCCGGCGTTCTGTTCTCTCTGAAAAACCTTCCCCGCTACTTCACACGGGAACCCTGGTCAATCATCGACAATGTCCCGTGGGGCTGTGACCAGGTGGACAGTTATTTCACTGACCCCGGGTGGGTGGCATTTGACTGGACCGACACGGTTTTAACTCCGCTCCTCCCATTCGCTGTCATCCTGCTGCTCAACGCTCTGACAGTCCGCCAAATTTTAGTGGCCAGTCGGGTCCGTAAGGGGCTGAGGGGTGAGAGCAAGGAGGGAGACCGCAGTGACCCGGAGATGGAGAGCAGGAGGAGGTCTGTGGTTTTACTCTTCACCATCTCCGGCACCTTCATCCTCCTGTGGCTGACGACGGTTGTAGAATTCGTCTATTATCAGATCACAGGAATTGGAAATGACATGAATGATTCTCAATGGATCTTTAGAGACGTCGGGTATTTGCTGAGTAATCTCAGCTGCTGCACCAACACATTTATTTACGCGGTGACCCAGTCCAAGTTCAGGGAGCAGGTGAAGAGCGCGGTGAAATATCCGCTCACCTCAGTGCTTCGGCTCATTAATAAATCCGCCCCCTGAGCGCATCCATCCATCCATCCCAGAGGCGGCCGCAGTCTCTCCGCTCCGGGCCCCGGCTCCTGACATTCACCGCCGGAGCCATGAGGGAGCTAGCCAAGAATATAAAGGAGGATAGTGAAAGCTTCTTTAGGTAAGTGAAGAGGTAAAACAATAGTTCAGATCAAAGTTGGACCCTTGAAGACTGAAAAAGGTGAATTTATTATGGGGAACAAGGTTCATTGCAGATAAGTTGAACAGCTATTTTGGATCCGGCTTCACTGTGGAGGGCACAAACAATCTTCCTGATATAGTAGTGGCCAGAGAATCGGGGTTGAGGGAGGAACTGAAGGAAATCCACATTAGGCAGGAAATGGTGTTTGGTAGACTGATAGGACTGCAGGCTGATAAATCCCTAGGGCCTGATGGTCTGCACCTCTTTTCCATTTAGCATTTCGTTCTCTCTCTCTTCTTTCAATCGTTTCAGATGTTAGTGTTTTTTTAGCGCTCTGAGGTCTTGTATTTATTTTTTTAAAGCGGCGTTTAGGCCTGGCCTCCGTCCGAGCTGGGCGGAGAGGGGAAACGAGAAGGGGGGGGGGGTAGGAGGAGAAGAGATAATACAATCTGGGACATGGTTACATTTACCATTACATAAATATACATTTACAAACACACATACACGCACCAGGCTCTTTATCAGGGTTCTTTTATTGACAAGTTTCAC